>JAQHUG010000219.1:2984160-3026968 GCA_028555095.1 Dicrostonyx torquatus
AGAGAGAGAGAGAGAGAGAGAGAGAGAGAGAGAGAGAGAGAGAGGAGAGAGAGAACGCTCGTATAGCCTATAGCTGCAGTTGGCTGCTGAGCCCAGTGGAGTCTCTGAAGGAACAGGGCTGGGGGTGGGGGGAGGAAGTCTTGGAGCCCATTGTCTTCCCCTCATGAATCCACCAAGGACTTTGCAAATGTTTCCCATAGGCGCCAGAAAAGGGAAGGTTAAAAACTCTGAGGAAGACGGGATGTCTCAGCAGAACTTCATTTTCGTTTAAAAGGTACCAAAAGGTCACTGCCTTCAACCCGGGCCACCCAGAATGCAACACTGAGAGCCACACAGCCCCAGACTAAGACCATTCAGGAGCCCCCAAGGCCGGTGGAAGGCGCACTTAAGTAGGAGAAACAGACTAACTAGTCAGGGTCATCCAATTAGACAGGACTAATGAAACAGGTTCTTGCATAAGGAAGAAGCATTAAGAGGCCGTGGTCATTTCTGTGATTTTCTTCAGACTCCTGTTCAAGAGTGCAAAGGTGTTGGCAGACAAGCACAATATACACACCACAAGGATCAGGAGGAAAAGTCAGCACAGTGTAGTGTCCCTACATGTGTAGTTCGCTGTTTTCAACCAGTGGTTCCGGAGCACAAGCCTCTTCCAGGGTCTTTCGCCTTTTTAATTCCCATGCTTTCACATTGGAGTTCTCCAAAAGGCTGCCAGACACCTAATGCTGTCGTTGCTCTGGGAGCTAGGGGAAACTATGCTTACGTAATTTTTTGCTTTGAAAACATGCCAGTGGGGGCTGGAGAGATAGCTCAGCAGTTGGAGTGCATACTGCTCTTACAGAGAACTCAGGTTCAACATCCAGCGCCCACTTCAGGCGGCTCACAACAGGCTGTAACTCTAATTCCTAGGAATCTGTCTCCCTCTGCTGGCCTCTGTAGGCACTGCACTCACATGCACAAACCTGAGCTCAGGCACCCATATGCACTAAGTTTTTAAAAAAAATTAAATTAAATTAGTTACAACATGCAAGTATTGAGAAACTTCCTCCACATGAGCAAGGCCATAATTTCATAGCTTAAAGGAATCTTAAGACCAAACATCTGTGAGAACTCAGGCCCAGGCAAAACAGTCAAAGTGTGGTCTTCCTCATTCTCTGCATTAGCAACTCAGTAATAAACTTAACATTGGGGCTGCAAAGGATTTTATTTTGGTAAAAACATTTAACAAAATTGGGTTAAGTTTACTTGAAAATTCATTATTCAGTCATATTAAAATCTGATTTTGAAAGTTATCATGTATTATAATTTATATTTGTAAGTATCTAAGAAGAAAACATCTTCTTAAATATAAAATAACTGAATTTTAAATATTTAGTAGTGTGCTATTAAAATTAAAATATGTGGAGTCTGTGTACATTTTGAATAAAATATTCAAATTTTAACCCACAAGTATTTACTATCAGTCAACCATAAATTGGGTAAAAAATCTTCCTCGTAACAAGACGAGGAATCATAATCTACAGAAATAAGCATGAAATGACAAAAACTTTTATGAAATATATAATTATTTACTGGTTTTATATTTTTACTTCATTATGCTTTTTCTTGTTTTTATTTTATGTGTATGAGTGTTTATATATAAACAATATATGCATTCCTGGTGCCTAGGGGGTCCAAAAGAGGGCATCAGATACCCTAGACCTGGAACCTGAGACTACTGTGAGCCACTATGTGGGTGCTGGGAACTGAACCCAGATCCTCTGCGAGAGCAGCAAGTGCTCTTAACCCCTGAGTCTTCTCTTCAACCCCATTTTATTACTCATAAAAATGGCCAACCCTGCCAGGCAGTGGTGGAACACACCTTTAATCCCAGCACTCAGGAGGCAGAAGCAAATCTCTGTGAGTTCAAGGCCAGCCTGGTCTACAAGAGCTAGTTCCAGCACAGGCTCCAAAACCACAGAGAAACCCTGTCTCAAAAAACCAAAAAAAAAAAAAAAAGACCAACCCACCACCAAAATAACTTTAAGTGTACGGTAGTAAATCCCCAGTTATTTCTGAGACTTTATAAACACGTAGAAACATGGCAGCCCAGCTCCAAGTTTTCAGTCTCGCCAGCATCAAGGTGGACTTCACATGTGATGTGCCTGCGAAGAGTGGACGAACATCCCATCCAAGGCATGAGAGGAGAGTTTCATGGCGTGTGCTTCCCTAGGTCCCAGAAGTGAGGGGCGCTCACACACATCATCCCACCCAGTAACATTTTGAAAAAACAATTTTCATATTTCCACGCTGCACAAAGTTCATTGAACCATAGGGAGGATCAGCTTTCCTAAGCTCATCCTTCCATCCCATTATGTTGGGCTGGGGTTGAGCTGAACCAAAGCCTGCAAAACCTAATAGACATGAAGTAAACAGGGGTGGGATCTGAAATACCCCAAAGGGGCGAGAGCTTAGAAGACTGGAGTTCCTTTGGCATTGGGTTTTCTGTGTGTAGACTAAATATATGTTATTATATGGAACTTTTAATTTTAATTTATAAGTGTTTTGTCTTCACATACGTCTGCACGAGGTGCAAGCCTGGTATTCATAGAGGCCAGAAAGGGAAGTTGGATTCCCTGGAACTGGAATTATAGACAGTTATTAAGTCACAATGTGGCTGCTGGGAATTGAATCTGGACCCTATGGGAGAGCAGCCGGTGCTCTTTACCACTGAGCCGTCTCTCCAGCCCTTATATTGAACCCTTATAAATCAAATTTTTAAGAAACCAAATAAGGAACCTACAAAGAAATAAAGCACCTTTAAATCTATAACCCGCTATCCAGAATAAGCTACCTTAGAATATGCAAGGGGACATTTCTTCCCAGTTTGCTTTGTGTGCAAATCCACACATGCCCACATACAACCACACACACTTAGTGTGCAAATGCACACATGGCCATGCACAATCACACACACTTTGTGTGCAAATACACACATGCCCACGTACAATCACACACACTTAGTGTGCAAATGCACACATGCCCATGCACAATCACACACACTTTGTGTGCAAATACACACATGCCCACGCACAACCACACACACTTTGTGTGCAAATACACACATGCCCACACACAATCACACACACTTCTAAAAACATGATGGCAACATAGATGCTGCTGCAGTCTTTCTTTCCACCATCCTGTGACCATCCTTCCACTTGAAATAAATTGGAGATAATTGGCTGAAAATTAAACAGCATCCCAATTCCCTGGATGCCTCTCCCCTGTGATGAACGTTAGACAGTTGCTGATTTTCAGAATCTTGGTGTGCTTGTTCGGTTATTTTCCTAGGGGAAAAATGATGATACCAAGTTTTGGTGTCATTTAAGGCTTCTGATGTCTTTGCCAAACTCCCCTAACAGTGGTGGTCTAACTTCGAGTGGTCCTGGTGAGACCCGTGTCCCAAGACCTCTGCCTGTGCAGCATGTTCTTTCCCTTTCGTCTTTGCCAGTTTCCCTGGCCACTGTGATAGATAACTCATAATTATTTAATCTGTATTTCTCTGATTACAGTGAAATAAAATATATTTTATTATGCCTTCTGGCCACTTTTACTTTTTTAATGAACTGCTTTTTTTTTTTTTTTTTTTTTTTAGCCAGTCCCTTTGCCTGCTTTCAAATCAGGATGAGTGGTTTTTTTTGTTTTTTTGGGTTTTTTTTTGGTTTTTTGAGACAGGGTTTCTTTGTGGCTTTGGAGCCTGTCCTGGAACTGGAACTAGCTCTTGTAGACCAGGCTGGTCTCGAACTCACAAAGATCTGCCTGCCTCTGCCTCCCAAGTGCTGGGATTAAAGACGTGCGCCACCACCACCCAGTGAGTGTCATATTTTTAAAGATGCTTTTCAAGAGTCTCTTTAGTCTGTTTTAAAGCCTTTGAATTACTTTCAAAAGTACACATTTTCTTCCATATTAAAAAGCATGTTGTATGGTGTGTGTGTGAGAGAGAGAGAAAGAGAGATGTATGGTGTGATGGTGTGTTTGCAGGTGTACCTGCTTATGTGCTTGGAGGCCAGAAGAGGGCACTGTGTGTCCCCCTCTCTTACTATCCACCTTATTCCTTTGAGGCAGGGTCTCTCCCTGATCCTGGAAGGCTCACGTTTTTTTCTAGGCTGGCAGTCAGCAAGCCCCTGAGATTCTCTTGTCTCCCCAACAGAGCTGGGGATAGAGGCGTGTGTGAGATGAAGCCCGGCTAGTTTCGTGGGTGCTTGGTTCTGAACTCAAGCCTTCATCATGGCAGCAATACTGTTAACCATCAAGCCATCTCCATGTGCATGTATTGATGAGCAATCCAATGGGGAGAACACTGTAGAGAAAAGGTAAAAACTGCCCACAATCTCTTTCTTCTTAAGTTGTACAAAGTAAACTCAAATCTCTTCCCATCTTATCTCTACACTGTAGCTCTTTTAGCTGGCCAATGTGCATCCTTTCAGGGAAAGACTTTTCCACAACAAAGAACAACATCAGGAACCATGAAGAAACTATGTAAAATTCTTAAATTTTTCATTAAACTTTCCATTTTTTTCTTAGAAGATAACTGTTCAATTTTATATTCTTCTGATAATTATATGATTTTGTAACATGAGGGCTGGCTCGTTGGGGTTACTGTCCCACCCAGTACCCCACAGCCGGCAAGCCCCGAAGAAAATCACACAGAGGGTCTACATTAAGTTATTAACTGATTGGCCCATTATCTCAGGCTTCTTACTAGCTATTATAACTTATATTAACCCATCTATGTTAGCCACATGGCTCGGTACCTTTTCTCAGCTGGGACAGGGACACATCCTGCTTCCTTGGTGGTCTGCGCAGGAATGCCAGGGAAGCTTCCTACTTTCCAGAGGTTCTCATCGCCCTGCCTCTACTTCCTGTCTTGTTGACCCGCTTATACTTCCTACCTGGCCAATCAGTATTTATGTAAAACATGATTGACAGAAACAGACAAGTCTCCCACACCATGATTTCACTTTTGACTATTTGCCTCTTGATTCATCTGGAATCTGTACTGGCATATAACTCAGTACTGCCTGAGTGATGTAGCATTTGTTGAATTATCCAAGTCTTTAAAATTGACTTTAGGAGCTGGAGAGATAGCTCCGTGGGTAAGAGGGCAAACAGCTGAGAGGACCTGAGTTCGTTTCCCGCCACCCATCAGGTGGCTCATGGCTTGCCTGTAACTCCGGCTCCAGGGGATGCCGTGCCCTCTTCTGGCCTCTGCAGGCACCTGTACTCACATGCACACATATGTACAAACATACACATAAATAAAAATAATAAAAATAAAGCCTTAAAACTGGCTTAGAAGTGCTATCTTTTGTCGTTTTGCTGCATGCTTTTTAAAAAATATTTATTTATCATGTATACAGCGTTCTGTCTGCTTGTATGCCTGCACGCCAGAAGAGGGCATCAGATCTCATTACAGATGGTTGGAAACCACCGTGTGGTTCCTGGGAATTGAACTCAGGATCTCTGGAAGAACAGACTCTTAACCTCTGAGCCATCTCTCCAGTCCCATTTGCTGCAAGCTTCGGAAGTTTGGTTTCACACTAGCTCTTGCAGGACAGTTACACTGTAGTAGAGTCTTAGATTTAGACTTTTCTAGATATTCAGCTTATTCTTCAGATGAACATTTGAATTACTTTGCCAGGCTGTTTTAGGGGTTTGGATAATTATGCCACACATCCATATTTTTGGAGAACAACTGCTATTTTCTTTATATTCTTGTTTGTATTTTCAGGCAGAGTCTCTCAGTAGCCCAGGATGATCCAGAATTTGCTACATAGTCCAGGTTAGGCGCAAACTCAAGATCCTCCTGCCTCTGTTTCCCTGGTGCTGGGATGACAGATATGTACTACCGTGCCTGAGTGCAACCAATACTCTGAGCATCTAGGACCACCATATATTTCCTCTTTAATTAAAGTCTTCCATCTTTCTCAATAGAGCCCATCTGGATTTTTTTGTACTTTTATTATTGGAATATTTTATTTTTTTATCCATCCGGATGTCTGACTTGTCAAAACTAGGAAAAGATGAAGCTTTTTCAAAGAGCGCATTCAGGCCTGTTTGTCAAAGTAAGTCAGGCAGAGCCGAGCACCACGGGGAGAGGATGGAATGCCCAGCCCTACTATTTCGGAAAGGCACACAGATGTTCACTGGGAAGTGGGGTTTCTGTCTCCTCGATGTGGCCCATTAGTTTCCAAAGCAACACTATTTTTTTAAATGTTCCCCAGGCTCTAATAGAGCTCACAAAAGTGTCAATTTTTCTTCAGTACCTGGTATTATATTTTTTGGCAGTTCCCTTTTCTTACTGGTAACAAGCACTTGAGATCTCCATTGCTTTAGAGCCAGAGATTTCTGACCCCAGGCTGCTGTATATACAATGTTCCAGAAGGCCTTCTACCCTACTGGGTCTTCTAAAACTTTCATCATCATCAAGTGTGATGAAATGAACAAAATTAATAAAAACGGGGAACGTGCATCGTTCAGTGACCTTACACCAAGCATGAGCTTGGTGACCTTTAAAAACTCCAAGAAAGCAATGACGTCACCAACACGTTCCTAAGCAGGTCACAGACAGAACGTATTCAAAACTCATGCAGCCCAAAACGGGTTACCAGAGGAACGCGGGTGACCCTCACACACAAATGGACAGGCATAAAAACATTATTTTCTCAGGTATTTCACAGAAGGAAGATCGTATCTGACAGCCAAGAAACGCTTGAAAAGACAAACCCCTTCAAGAGCGGTGGGGCTGACACAATGGCTACCATCCCAGACATCGCTTCTCCTTTAAAATGGGTTCTGGTACCAAGTGTTAAAGCTGCCAGTCTGTGGGTGTTAGTGCAAACTAGTTAAGCAGTTCAAAGAGTAATTAGACATTACGGAATGAGTTGTTCGTCCTTCATAGTTTAGCAGTTCTGTTCCTGATTCTATTCCCTAGAAAACTGTTTGTGCGCCCCCCTGGGAAGCACTGTTAGGACGTTCTGCGGTATTGTTTACAGGAATGAAGAAGAGGAACAGCTTTTAAGTCATTAACTGGAGATCCAGCATGTACCTATTACATTGGAGTGTTGTGTTGCGTTGCATTGCCTTGTACTGTATTACTGGGTTTCCCGTCACTGAGACAATCTACTTTTCAAGAGGGGGAGTAGAGGCTGGAGAAGCGGTGCAGTGGTTAAGAGCACGAACTGGTCTTTCAGAGGGCTCAAGGTCAGTTCCCAGCACCCACGATCACTTGCTCTCACTGTTTCCGGTCTATGATGAAGCATTAACACAGCCGGAGGACAAAGCAGGAGAAACTGTCCTCGTGGCGCCGGAGGCAAAGACAAAGAAGGAAATGGGCACAAGCTTCAAGATCTCCTTCGAACTAGGAAGGTCTGACTTCCTCTCCCTGGGCCCTGCCTGTTTTAGGTCCCGCAATCTCCCAGGGATGTCACAGGTTGGCAGCTGGGCTCTCAATACATGAGCCTTTGGGAGGACGCTTCCAATCCGAACTCCAGATGGAGGTTCAGAAAGCACTTCCTACCGAGTCAGAGAACTCATCAGGCCCAGATGATAGGGAGCCGCTGTTGACAGTGACTCACCAGAAACGGCTAAATGGCGGTTGACTTTTTACCTCCTAAAAACTGGACATTAGCAGAGAGTCCACGTTACTCTTCCACTGAGCTCCAGGAGGGAAAAGCCAGTTCTGCCCAAAGATATTAGAATTTTTATAAGGTAATAAGAATTGCATGATTCATATTCCCTTTATGTCTGTATTTTCAGAAGGCTGAGGGAATGTGCAATTAGCTGGATTCTGTATCTGATTTCAGATCCTAATCGTAGCTAATCACCTGCTGGTGTATCCTATATGCTGTTACATGTTCATGTATTATTTATCTGCTCCATTTGTATATGTTCACACTCTTCTTAGGTCCCTGTGTGTGGGCTCTGATATTCTTCAGACTGGCTGGCGACAGCCATTGCTTGGATTCAACTTAGTAGCTGAAAGCTAGCAATTTAGAAAGACAAAAGGTGAAAGGCTTAGCTCCGGCCTTCATTGACTTGTAGATTGCCCAGGAAGAGATGCTTCTGACTCCAAAGCTGGTAAGGTATGCAGGTGTGTGGCTGAGGGGATGTGCCCCGGAAAAGGAATATGAATAGGGAATTCCTCAAGAATTGAGAGAGCATTCAGAGCATTGAGGGAGAATAAACATTTCTATGTTGGGGCGATGGTCCCCGACACGTGTGGAATGAAGTTATGTGGTAATGTA
Organism: Dicrostonyx torquatus; assembly: GCA_028555095.1. Taxonomy (NCBI): domain Eukaryota; kingdom Metazoa; phylum Chordata; class Mammalia; order Rodentia; family Cricetidae; genus Dicrostonyx; species Dicrostonyx torquatus. The sequence goes on from JAQHUG010000219.1 coordinate 2,992,446, forward strand.
ATAAGCATTTCATTGTTGGGTAGGTCGGTGGGTAGATGGATTTATTAAGCACCAAATTAAATTAATTTCTCCTGAGAAATATAGCCACCAAGTAGACTGAGAACATTTTTCATCTGTTCAGTACATTTGCTTAACACATGAAATCATATAAGGAAGAAAAGCATTCTAGGACCAAAGCATCCCAGGGCCTAAAGAGATGGCTTGATGGTTTAGAAACAGAGCACGCTAGCGGATGACCCAAGTGTGACTCCCAGCTCCCATGTGGGAGGCTCACACCACCTTGTCATTCCAGCCTCAAGGCATCTGATGTCCTTTCTGGGCTTGTAGAGGTACCCGCACACATGTGGCACACAGACACACTCATATATATGCATATAAAAATAGTAAAAATTTAAAATATGTTACAATAGCCCCTGAGTCTTTAGAAATCCCACATTCTCTTTGAGCTTACATGGAATTCCTTAGCTGAGTATCTACAAGCTTCCAATTGAATATTCTAGTTTGCATGTCTTTTGTGCCCAATATTAGCTCTTTGCCTCAGTTCGCTGAGCACACTACCTTCCCCAATTCAGCATTTAAAACTACTATTCTTGTATGCTTTCCCCTCCAGGGAATGCTAATTGTGCTCGCCCATCCATCCCAGCAGTAATTTAGAGCTAACAGCAGATAGTCCTACTAACTAACTTAACCCTATACAACTCTATATAGATAAGTGCTAACAGCAGATAGTCCTACTAACTTAACCCTATACAACTCTATATAGATAAGTGCGAGTGACCCCATTTTACAGATGAGACAAGCAAGCACAAACAGGTACTCCACATCACATATATGTATAATCATATGTATTTATTAGAGGTATCTTTTTGTAAGGCTTGGAATTTCATGCATACATGACTAGTTATGTTCTTCTCATCAGAATGTTTGTAAAAAAAAAATCTATATCATTCCATTGTCTTACTGCTGTATGTACAAGCAGTCCGCTGTGTGAACGGGTTAAAATATTTCTCTTCGTCATCCACTGGGCACTGTGGTGGTTTGCAGTGTTTGAGTTTCACAAGTAACACTGCTATGGATGCTTCGTTGTGGTGCACATGCCCTAGACTTCATGGAGCATGTGCCAGTGTGGGTGTATGTTGAGGACAGAGCTAAGAATGGCATCACTGTGCCAGATGATATGTCTATTAACTAGTCTCACTGGTGCCAACGTCTTAAAATCTGATGATGTCTCAGCAAGATAGGGGAGCGATTGTAACTCCTTCATACTTCTGCTAGGAGTATACAATGGCACAACAGCCCAAACAGCAGTGACCGGTGACAGGTGGCATTTGTTAAAGCAACACTTGCCTTCCCAAGCTGAAGGGACACATTAGTGTCATGGTCCTGAGCACAATAAACTAGGACTGTTTGTGAGCATCTGTGAGAGGCCCCTGCTCCTGTGAGAGGTACACTGAGACACCGATGATGGCCTCCGGGGCCACAGAGCTGCCCTGAGGTCAGAAGAGCCTCCTGGTTGAGAAAAACGTACTTCAGTAAGCCGCCTTGCTCCAACATCCGGAACAAGGTGTTCGCGTTACCCCTTTGCACCTTCATGTTGCACACCTGCCCAGTCACGCCGGAACTCAGTACCATTGGCCAGCCCTGACCCCTCCCCACAAAGCAACCATCTGGCTTGAGAACCATGGAGTCTTGTGGCTATAAAAGTGTTTACTTCTACTAGACAGATCTCATGTTGCAATCATCCCAAGACTGGCTTTTCCCTTCAACTTCCTCGTGGTGTTTTCAGTAAACAGACACTGTTAATTATGGCAGTTAGAGACCAATGTGCAAAATTTTACCAGTAACTTCCTTTGTTACTTGTAATGTGGGGACCAATTTAAGGTGTCCTTTATTACTTAGGGAAAAATAGACCTTATTCTAGATTTCTTCTGACATTTTGTCAATCACATTTTGAGACTGCCTTACTGGTGTGTGTGTGTGTGTGTGTGTGTGTGTGTGTGTGTGTGTATTTCATACATGTAAAACTACAGCTTCCTCATATTTAAGCATTTATTCTCAAAGTTCTATCACAGCCTCATTATAGAACATTTGTGGCATCCAAATATAAACTGTGACTTGTTAGGACTTCCTGTCTCTCCGTGCTCTTTGTTCCCACTGAAGTCTGAGTGACATTAATCTGCTTTCCAACTCTGTATATGAAACCCTGTTCCGAGGGTTTCATATAAATGGACTCGTGCAGCGTGTGGTCAGTCAGCCAGTGGGGGGACACACCCAGGCTGTAGCATGTGTTAGTGTGTCACACCTTTTTATACCATATGACACCCCATGTGTGGATTATGGCATCTTGTTTATCCATTCATCAGTCGTGAACATAGGCTTCCTACTTTTTTCTGCCTATTTTGAATATTGCTGTTATAAATGCCAGCATACAAGCTTTGTGAGAACTTAAGTTCCCATTTTTCTTGGGTGCACACAGTGGAGTGTATACATTATACACACGCACACACACACACACACACATATATGTCAATGGTAACTGATGTGGGAAGTCCTTCTGAATATGTGTTGCTTTTCTTGATAAATCAATAAAGAAGCTGCTTTGGCCTGTGATAGGGCAGAGTAGAGCTAGGCAGGAAAACTAAACTGAATGCTGGGAGAAAGAAGGTGGAGTGAGTGAGATGCAAAGTAGCCACCAGAACAGACAAATGCTGGAACTTTGCCCGGTAAGCCACAGCCATGTGGCAATACACAGATTAATAGAAATGGGTTAATTTAACATGTAAGAGTTAGACAGTAAGAAGCCAGAGCTAATAGGCCAAGCAGTGATTTAATTAATACAGTTTCTGTGTGATTATTTTGGGTCTGGGCAGCTGGAAAATGGACAAGCAACCTCTGCCAATGGGTAACCCCATATTTAACTTTTTGAGATCCTGACAGCCGCTGTCTTCCTCAGCTGCACTGAGTTCAGTCTCACCTAAAATGAACAATTCCTCTCCTTTTTTTTTTAATTACAATAATCCTAGTTGGTATGGAACTGTATCTTACTGTAATTTTAACATGTATTTCTCCAAAGGTCAAACGTTGTCCAGGATGTTTCCATGTAGCATTTGCTTGTTTATTTATCGAGATAGGGCCTTGTGTAACCCACACTAACCGCAGACTTGCTCTGTAGCTGAAGCTAACCTTGAACTGTGAGCCTCCTGCCTCTACCTCCCCAATACCGGGGTTACAGGCAGTGACACTGTTGTAAACCACTGCCACCCCAGCTCTTACCGTGCATTTGCATTTATTCTTCCAAAATTCTTTGCCCATTTTTAAATCTGGTTGCATTTTTATAAATATTTTAAGAATTCTTGATAAGCAATGAATATGTAACCCCATATCCTTTAGTCCCCTAAACCACTTTTTGTGTGAAGCACAGAGTCCAGGTAGGTTTTTCAAACGTACCTTCTAGTTCAGGACTTTTCAGCTGTATCTTCATATGCTACTCAAGAGATCTAAAGATAGGATCTTGTATTAAAGTGAGGCTACTTCATACTAAAGATATAGTAATTATAATTTAAAACTTGTATTACTGTCTTACATTTAGATACACATATCTCAAAACTACTTGAATAGTACATCTAAAATCTGTACCTATGCTTGTATAAGTGGTACCAGCCCTTGTGCAAAAAGATTAAAATCTAAGCCTTACCAGCCTTACCAGCCAGCATGGTCCCCTATGCCTACAACTGGTATCAGAGGATGGAGGTAACAGGATCATGAGATTAAAATTGGTTGGGGCTGCATAGTGAGACTCTGTATCAAAACCCAAGCAAACAAACAAACAAAAAAAAAACCCAAAATTATTTTAAGTCTTGGATTTTTGTCCTACTTAAGATGAGCTCCAAAGAGTTCGTTGGTGGGGTAAATAGGATGGAGGGGAAAGTGGAGCCTGCAATAAGTTCAAGCAGAGGGAAGATAATAATTCAATAAATGTTCACTTAAGGATCATTGCCTGAATGGAAAAAAACCAATAGGATAATTTAGTAAGCCTGATCTTCACAAGTCCCTTTGTGAAGCCAACGTCATTATTTTGCAGAGCGACTTGGGCGCTCTCAGCTTCCCACGGGGCTTGTTGGTGACTGCTGACCTACATGGTTGTTTGGTCGGGCTGTCTTTGTTTCCACCGGGCACCAAGGACTGCAAAGCATCGGTGTTGTTACCAGGGAAACTTAGATGATCTTCTTTTTAGGAATACGTTTGAGAGCTGGGTTTTCTCCAGGCTGAAGTGACATTTTAGCACAAAGCCCCCGAGAATAACTTTTGGTTCTAGAGTCTTATGAAGGAAGTGATTCGAGAGAAGCGTGCTATCAACGTGCCAGCCTCCGCCTGAGCACTACCCTGCAAAGCGGCACTACCCTGCAAAGACGGTCTCTGAGTGCACGCTTGGTGTGCACGCTGTCTTCGCAGTCCCTGGTAGCTTCCCAGGGAGAGCTAAGAGACTTTGGCTCAAAGAACACGTTTTACACATTTGAAATGTAATTGTGACTTTCACAGAAATGGTATTACAGTCTTAAAGCCAAATCCTTGTGAGCTTCCCCCTGCTTTCCTGGGTGAGGCAGCTGCCTGCTAATGTCATTCCTTGTTGATGTATGCCTCCAAGGGATAAAAACTGACCGGAGGCTCAAAATCATTTTCTTAAAGGAAAGTAATTATAAAATATATCATAAATATGACAGTTCAGAAAATGTTTCTGGGCAGTGATCAAAGACAGAGCAAACAGAAAACGAGGATCTGTATGTGCTGGTTCCAGATGATGTACAAATGAGATCATTTCACACACGTGACCCAGATGGAAATGCAGAAAGGAAGCATACAGGATTAAATATTTAATCCAATTTCCCTGGGGCAATAAACTGTTTATAGAACTATTTATTCCTTCATAGAGGGTTTTAAATTTTTGCCCCAAAGTTATATGAAGCCGGCACAGCTTGCCCACAAGTGACGTTTCTAGAAAACTAGTGAGGTTTTTTTAGTACAAGTTCTAATGGTGACTTTGGAGGCAATACTGTATCTTGTCATGAAAGGCAGATACCAGTGTTCCTAGGACATCATACTTTTATTCCTCATTGCAAAATTAAATATAGGAAATACTATTGCCAAGTTTTAATACTTTTTAGATACTAAAATATAATGCTGGAAAGAAAACACTGAATTGTTAAATATTCTTTTATCAAATGGATCCACTGCATTTTTCTAAATTTATTTTTATGTTCATTGGTGTTTGGCTGCACGTGTGTATGTATGAAGGTGTCAGATCCCCTGGAACTAGAATGACAAAAAGGTATGAGTTAGCATGTGCTTGTTGGGAATTAAACACAGGTCCTCTGGAAAAGCAGCCAGCACTCTTAACCCCTGAGCCATCACTCCAGCCCTGAGCCACTGGATCTTATGTGACACAGAACCATTGTCATGGTCGATGTTCCTTCAGTTGGATGGAACCTCTGGTCTGATGAGTACGAGGCCCTTACAGACATGCTTGGTCATTCTCCTTGTCGAAATCCCATGATACCAAAGAGGAGACATTTCCATCGCTTATATGTTCTTCTGGGAAAGGTGCATGGTGCAGGAGTCATTGGGTCATTGCTCACAGATATGGACATTCAGATATGGGGGTGCTATCATGATAAAAGAATTTGCTACTGAATATTCGACCCCAGCATTCCTTCATTCATAGCTCATTACCACTCATCATTGACTCTGCTGTTCTTAATTTAGGGTTAAATAGGAATAATGGAAACTATAAATGTGGTCAGATTATATGGGCTAATGACACCGTGATGCCTGTATGTTAATCAGTAGCCTGTCACTTTAACAAACACATCGGGGGGGGGGAATCACCTTAAGAGAAAGATATAGTCTTGCTCAATTTCAGAGGCTATGGTCCATGGTCACTTTGCACAGGTATCTGTGGGACTGTGATGAGGCAGAGCTCCATGGGTGGGTGGAGAGAAGGGGCTTTGGCATAGGAAGCCACTCACCTCATGGCAGGAGGAAAGCAAAGAATAAAGGGGATGAGGTGTCAGGGTCACAGCATCTCCTTCAAGGGCATGTTGCAAAAGTTATGTTGTGTAACTTCCCATCATCTCCCAAGAACACCAAGCCTTCAGCATCAACAAGCGGGCCTTGGGGTACATTTAAGAACCAAACCAGAGCAGCATGATACAGAGTGGAGGAGTGACAAGTGGCTAATATATTCATAGGAAAAATACCCAAATAGAAATGTAATTTTACTCAAACATATTCACATGCGCTATATAAGGAAGCATTTCTGCTTTATATAACACTATACATGTGGGTGCCAGGAAGAATTGGGAGGACTCATGAGGGACTGATCAAGGACACTTTTAAGAGTGAGAAGAGGCCCTTGTGATTTTAGACACATGATCTGGGAATGTGTGTCCTGCTAAAGGACATAGCTATGGATTCAAATGAGCTGTTGAAATATTCTGCGTGTTAACAAGAGATCATGGAGCATTAGGCTCTCATTCCTGGACTGAAATTCAAGGATTCTAGAGATTGAGAATAAGAGAGTCATGGTTCTTAGAAATAAACGGCTGCATGGGAACTTGTGGATATTGCAGGGTGGGGCAGGGCTGAGGACTGAACCCAGAATTTTGCACCAGCTAGGCAAACACCCTAACACTGAGCCACACCCTTAGCTCTAGACTTCAAGGGAGTAAGTCATGATATACATAGCTTGATTGCCGAGCACTTCAATTTTTTTCTAACCCTAATTCACCCCAAGGGGCTTTAATTATCAGTCCCAAGGCCGCTGGCTGTACGCTCTGTGAGATGAACTTGAGATATCCTGTATTCCCTTTGTGTGACATTGCTTGATTAGCATCCTGCTGACTTGGACTTTTGTATGATAAATTTCTGCTGACTCCAACCACTTTCCCTTGCAAACTGTATATAAGATGTACTTATTTCTTAATAAGCTTGCTTAGCATAAGACAAAGCTTGTGCAAGACCTCCGGCCCTAGCTTTCCTAGTTTCTTTATCTTCTCATCTCCTGGTCCGCTCTCTCAGGAACCTGTCACTAAAGAACAGCCTGCTGGCCCGGGTCAGTACCTCACTGGCTCTAGTCTTTATAAGCAGACATTGTAGGTTGGTAACCAAACTCTCCCTCCTCCTGCTCATTTTGTCAGATGCTGGCTTTTGTTGTTATTTTGTTTTCAGGGGAGTCAGATCAAGTCTGTGTGAATGAAGCCAAGCAATACTCTCGTCTCTTACCAAAGCTACAGTTTTATAAACATGACCCAGTTTTAGCAAATGAGATGACACAGAATGTTCTAGAATGGTAGGATTTCAGGGTAATTTCTTCAGCTCATTTAGAGAGAAAAGAAAAAAATGGTTCCTTCTTCAGTTTCTATCAGGATAGGATGCCTTTTGGTCCTAAGATTAAGAAAGCAGCTTATCTTTTTTTCTCTATTTTAGAAATTATTCACATTTTAATTAGTAAACCAAACAATGGGTTTCATTCTTGCAAGTACATGTGTGTCTATCAGTTATGCATTGCTTAGCAGGACCCCATGGCAGCACTTCATCCTCTTCCCCTTCGTGCTGCTTCCCTTCTGCCCCACAAATAGTTCCCCTTTTCCTTCCATGCTGTGTGTGTATGCACATAGATATGTGTACATATGTGCAGAGACGTGTAGATACACACACACACACACACACATATATATATATATATATATACACACACACACACATTTAAATACAGATCCAGAGGAAGTCCATGCTGTCTTTGGAATTTCCAGTGATGTGCTTTCTGAAGCGCCGAGGATGGCTGAAGACAAACTGGAGAAGAACCCTGTGCTTGGTCACCCTGGGACTGGCTTTGGCAGCTCTTGTTATGTCTGCTGGTTTCCTTTGTGGTTTTAATCATTGTGAGTTGTTCTTCCATTGCTCACACCAATTAAAATCCTGCTGCAGAGGAGATGGCAAAGGAACAGAAAGGAAAACGCCTGTCAACATTGGCTCTCTGGGAGCTGTTCTTCCACCTTTACAGACTAGTAAAGAATCAGCCATCAGTCTGGAGGCTGCCCCATAGGGACAAATGGAATGAAGAAACTAACAGATATTAGCTTCCTGTTTGCCTGCCTTTGAGTATGTCATTGACCAACTGCAGGGATGGCAGACACCCCAGCTGGGAAAAGGAATCACTGTGAACATCTATTCTTTCGGCAAGATGTAGAAAAACATCATGTTTATGCCAAACCAGTTTCATCACAGGACTGGGATGAAAATATCAAAACGGCCCAGGCACAGTGGCACACACTTTTAATCCCAGCACTCAGGAGGCAGAGGCAGGTGGAGCTCTGAGTTTGAGGCCAGTCTGGTGAGTTCCAGGACACCCTGGAGTACACAAAAAGATCCTATCTTGCAGGGAGCCAATTTGCGGCCACCGGGTCCCTGCAGCGCCAAAGAAAAACAACTCCATACTAGGAAAGGCTCTAGGCGGAGCCTCTCACGCATGCAGTGACGCATGGTGATCATAGCCAATCCTGTGGCTGGGGCGTTGCAAGATAAGCAAGCAGCCAATCCAGGCACAACCCATGTCCATATTCCCTATATAAGCAGCTGCCGTTTAGTCCTCACTCTCTTCACTCCCTGCTCTCCCCTCAATCAAGAAACTCCAATAAAGGCATGATACGAGAAGATTCCTTGACTGGTGGTCGTTCTTCCCTGCTGGTCAGGGGGTTCGCCGCACTATCTTTAAAAAAAGAAAGAGAGAGAGAGAAGGAAAGAAAGAAAGAAAGAGTCAAAATGGGTCACTGAGAGCCACGTTCCCCTTAATTGGGTGCTATCGCTCATTTGTAGCCTCCTATGCAGAAGCAAACCCTACAGACACAAAAGCTTCCTTCAAACGGGGGGCTGCTGACATGCACTCAGATTTATTTCTGGGTCCTGGGGAAGATCCCTGGAAAACAGTCCCTCGCCTCTTACTGCACAGCAGGGACTCTGATGAAGGAGGCTGCTTGTCAGTGCCTGACTCCTGGTCCATCTTTCTCCACACTGTAATTTTCTGAGATGAAAGTGTGTCTTAAAACTAACACATTGCATTTGATGGGAAGTTATTTCATTTCTCATAAGCTGTCCCTAGACCGATGTTCTCACCAAAAGTGTGGAGACACTTGAGCGAGCACTGGTCCTGGGTGACAGTCCTGCTGGCCAGCAGGAGCCTTCCCTTATGAAGAGTCTCTCCCAGATGATCAATGTCCACTGAGCTGGGTGGCCTGGGAGGCCTGACATCAGGGTGGGCAGGAGAAAGGTCTCAGCATAACCCCTATTTCTTTTCTATGTTGCCATGTGGCTTGTGGCTTTGTTTCCTCATTTTCTATATGTCCTGCTCCCCTGGCAGGGGGCTGGCATCATCTCTTGACTTGCTGAGTCTCCTCTCTCCCAGCATCCTCCGCTTGATCACCCTGCCTATACTTTTTAATAAAAGCTATCAGGTTTTATTAGCCGATAAGAGTAATACATATCCATCATGTACAGAAGGATTATTCCACAGCAGAGACCTCATCTGAAGGCCCAGCACGCAAATGTGCACGCATCCTCAGGGGGTGGCACTTTGTGACAATACTGTTTGGGGAACTTCTGAACTGCCTGCAGGAGCCAAGTTTGAAAACCACTTCTAAAATCAACAGGTCCATGCGTGGAACACTAAAGCCGTGAAAAAGAAGTCAGACTACAAGACCCTTTTGAGTTTCCCTAGTCTGGTGGCCTCTTCCTAAGGAAGGAGACTGAGCTCAGAGGGGTATGGGGCTCAGTCAATGGTGCCTAGGCTAGATTTGAACCTGAATCTGGTCTGAGACACTGGTTAACAGCTTTTGGGATAGCAAGGGTGGCTGCAGAAGGGTTAGTCAGCAGAACTTCCGTCCCTGAGTCACCCTGTTGCCTGTCCTGGCCCTGTGCCGCAGAGGAAATACCTGGCTGTCACACTTCCTGGTGCATCAGTCTCCTGATTCTCCTGTCTGTATCCTGTACCCTCCCTGAGCATCTGTAGTCTTCTCCCTTCATTTCTTCTCAACAAACCTGAGAGAGCCTGCAGTTCTCCCATAAAGTAACATTGAACAACTGAGTACTAACAAAGACAGATGCCTGGCTTTTCTGTCACCAGGGGCCCTAGGAGTGTACACCCTGGAATGGCTGGTGAGCTTCTCCCATCATCCTCTATCATTTATTCCCAAGACCCACCTCCAAGGCACAACAGAAACTTAGAGCCTAGGTGTACTCTAGCTCCGTGTCTTGAGTACATCACACAGTGTAATGCTGGTGGCTTCAGCTGTAAGATAGGGCAAGAGTGATGCTGAATGGCGGGGGGTGGCAAGGACTCAACAGGATAATACCGACACAGTTGGAACTTGGTTATATTGGTACTGTCATTGTTAATAACACTAGACACTGCCTGCTATAGGTGGTTGTGCTGGCTAGTTTTATGTCCACTTGACACAAGTTAGAGTCGTCTGAAAAGAGGGAACTTCATTTGAAAAATGCCCCTATCAAGATCGGGCTATAGGGCATTTTCTTAATTAGTGATTAATGGGAGAGGCTCTAGCCCACTGTGGGTTCCCTGGGCTGTTGTCTTAGGTTCTATCATCAGGCTGAGCATACCATGAGGGACAAGTCAGTAAGCAGCACTCCTCCATGGCCTTTGCATCAGCTCCTGCCTCCAGGTTCCTGCCCTGTTTGTGGTCCTGCCCTGACTTCCTTCAGCAACAGACTCCAGTGTGGAAGTGTAAGCCAAATAAACCTTTTCCTCCCTAACATACTTTTGGCCATGGTTGTCACAGCAACAGAAGCCCTTACTAGAACCATGGTTTCATGTAGAACATGCACTTTTTAACACCAGGACTTGAAAAACTGTGGGTTTTGCATCAGGTCGGAGAACTGGGAGGAAAGGGTTTGGACTCTTTCCACAAACCACACGTCACCAGCAGAGGTAGACTCGGTGAAGAAAACTTCCAGTTAGATGCCGTGCTCTGGTCCTCGAGACAGAGCTGGCCAAGTCCCGAATGCTGGATGCTAACACACCAACTGCACTTGGTAAACACAGCAATCCATCACGAGAGCCAACTGTGTTCTGTGTTCAGCAGCTCAGTCTCTCCTGTTCTCAGCCCATTCCTCTACTGCCCCTGCCTTCCAACTGGGGCAGGACTCCCTTGCCGTGTAGACAAAAAGCCCAAGGCTGCCATATGCCATATCCACCGTCCCGAGGCTAGGTAAGATTATTATGAGGACCTACTGCTGAGAGAAAAGGTGAATTAAATATGTCCTCTGTTTCTAACTGGGAAAAGGTATTGTGCAAACAAACCAGAGAATGCTAAGCAGGCCTGACCAAGTGTTTCAGTGTTGGGCAGGATTAGAAAGATTGTGAAAATAGGAAACAAGCCTGGCAGTGGTGGCGCATGCCTTTAATCCCAGCACTCAGGAGGCAGAGGCAGGTGGATCTCTGTGAGTTCGAGACCAGCCTGGTCTACAAGAGCTAGTTACAGGACAGGCTTCAAAACTACAGAGAAACCCTGTCTCAAAAAAGAAAAAGAAAAGAAAAGAAAAGGAAAAGAAAAAAAGAGGAAAAAAAGAAAATAGGAAACAGCGTTAAAAAGCATGCACGTTGAGTTTGTGAGTAAAATACGACAAGGTTTGTCGGGCTGGGTGGTGGAGAAGAGTGTGAGGATGGTGTAGGCAGGATATGGCTTCAGGGATCATGTTGTTTTGCTCCCAACTGCACTAAAAAAAATGCATACAGAGGGATGACTCACTGAGTAAAGGCACTTGTGACCAAGCCTGATTGGTGTAGGAGGGTCCTTCTGTATTTGGATTGCTTTTATTGGTTGAATAAAGAGACTGCCTTGGTCATTTGATAGGGCAGCCCTTCGGTGGGTGGAGTAGACAGAACGGAGTTCTGGGAAGAAGGGAAGTGGAGCAGACACCATGATTCTCTGGCCCGAGATGGATGTAGATTAAAATCATCCCGGTAAGCCACCACCTCATGGTGACACACAGACTTTTAGAAATGGGCTGAATCAGATGTAAGAGTTAGCCAAGAAAAGGCTAGGGATAATGGGCCAGGCAGTATTTAAATGAATACAGTTTGTGTGTAATTATTCTGGGTATAAGCTAGCCAGGGCCAAAAGCAGGCCAGCGACCGGGAGCCGGGTGCTGGGGAACGCAGCCCCCACAGCCCATGCACCCTAGCAGGGCAGGACGGAACAAAAGGGCCCGCGCTCCTCTCAGGTGCCAGGGAACACAGCCCCACAGCCTGTTCCTCCTCATTACTACACCTGATGACCTGAGTTCAGTCCCCGGGGCTCACACAATAGAAGGAAAAAACTGAGTCCTATGAGTTATTTTCTGACCCCCGTGTTGTGATGGGTAGGTACAGCACACACACACACACACACACACACACACACACACACACACACACACCAACAAATAATATCATTTTAATTGTAAGCAGGGTCAGGTGTGGTATATGTCTTTAATCTTAGAACTTTGGAGGCTGAGGTGGAAGGATTATGAATTTGAGGTTACTCTAAACTACACAGCAAGATCCTGCCTGAGATCTTTTCCTTTTAATCTAACCAGAGTTATAGACAGAAAGAACAAAACCCAATACTGCCCTGAAAACATCACCAGTGACCATCTTTGCTTCCTATCTACTGTGCACACGCTCACAGATCTGCCACAGGTTCTCTGTTCTGGTCAGTGTCCTTTTCTCCACAAGTGCACCAAGGCTGCCCTCTCTTTATTACTACAGAGTGTATAAGCTCCAGTGTGAGTGTGGGATCTGGCTGCTGTTTTTGTTTTTTGTTTTCCTGACATTTTCTTGAGTTGATCTTTGTTCTTTAAGGTTTACAGGCTATAGTTAGCCTCTCAGTAAAAGGGGATGGTGGAGCCACGCTGAGATTTTGACTGGGCTAGTTTGATCTAGGCCAATAATTTAGGGGCATTACAGCTTTAAGTCAATGAACATAGCCAGGCAGTGGTGGTACATGCCTTTAATCCCAGCACGTGGGAGACAGAGGCAGGTGAATCTCTGAGTTTGAGGCCAGCCTGGTCTACCCAGCAAGTTCCAGGACAGCCAGAGAAACCGTATCTTAAAAAAAAAAGACAATGAACATTTCCATCCCAAAGTCTAAGTAGGTTCCGTTTTTTTACAATGGTATTGTAATTATTACCAAAACATTACTGTACATCTTTTTAAAAATTTATTCTTAAGTATCATAGCATTTTTGTTAATATTTAAAATAGTCATTTTTCTTATGTTGCTAGTGTATAGGAAAGTAATTCTCATAGAGAGAGATTAGTTTGGACTTTCCATGTAGCGTTTCATAGAGTAAGTCTTATGACTCATCAGAGTATCCTGTTGTAGACAATGGCAGCTTTACTTCTTGGTAATCCACTTTTTTCTTGCCTGGCCCTTTTTCTCTGCTGCTGGAGATTACACTGAACCAGGGCCTCATGCATCCAGCACCCTATTACCAATCTACATCCCTAGCCCTCATCTGGTACTTTTAACTTCATGTATTTTGAAGACTTACTCATGTCATTTCATGTGTATGAATGTTTTGCCTGTATGTATGTATGTACGTGCACCTCGTATGTGTCTATGGTTGGCTCTGAGCCGTGTTGTGGGTGTTGGGAACTGAACCCAGGTTCAGCAGTGCTCTTAGCTGCTGAGCCATTTTTTCCAGCCCCCTGACTTAAGACTTTAAAATCACTATTGTAAGAACCAACTCTTCTTTATTAAACAGATATAGTGAGAGTGGATATTTGTCCCCTTTAATGGAATGTTTCCATTTCTCGTGCTCATATATGATATTTTGGGTGATTTTAATAAAATCTATGAGGATAAAGAAAGTTTCTTCTATTCATAGATCAGAGATTTTTATCATGGTGTATTGAATTTATCAAGTAATTAGTTATTCATATGATTATGTGTTTCTTCTTGTAAAATCATATGGGAATTAAATGTTGCAGGAGAATTGTTTGCACTGCCACTCCGTGGTGCCAATAAAGCCACCTTGAATCAAGGACAGAGTTGGCTATTGGCTGACCAGGATTAGACATAGAGATAGTGGAGGACTGAGGAAGTCAGATAGAGGGGACAGGAAGAGAGAAGGAGGGGCTGAGGGGGTTTTTTGGCTCTGGAAAATGTGGAGATTAGGGTCAGTCGATCATCCCTCCACTGTTCCTTGGAGTTATCAGGTCTTGATCTCAATTTCTGGGGCAGAGCGAATAATTCTCCTGAAACAATTAAGTAATCGATTCTTATCAGAACTATGCATGAGTATGCTCTAGGGAAAAACAGTGAATTACACAGGATTCTGCACAGTGTGTAAGAGCCCTGGTCCTATTACCTTGTCATCCACGGTTGGCATTTTCAACCATGTATTTCATTTTAGTCTTTATTGAGTATGAGGTGGCATTTCATCTTTCATAAAATTATGAACTTTGTAGTTCCTGCTGGGACTAACAAAATTTGACCAACATAGGCTGAGTTTCATCACAATTTCTGGAAGCTCGATCAACTTGCATGACAATAGTTAAGTCCAAAGATGGACTGCCAGATTTCCAAACCTTCTGGGGCCATTCCAAGGACTTTGAGAAACCATTACTCACAAACTACGTCAGTAATAATTTTTATTTTGTCTGTAATTAATAAAACAGTAACTATGTGGTTCTGGGCTTTCTTTTTAGCCTTACAATGGTTTTCTTGTGATAAGAAAGAAAGCAGGCCACAGCTTGGATTTGAGTCTTGCTTCTGGCAACTGTCAGGTGTATGACTTAAGATAAACTCTGAAACCTGACATTTTCATGTTGTAGAATTGGAACTGTGATATGACCACAAAACAGAATCACACTGATAATAAAATTAGACAGCCCATACAGAGTTAAGCCAATGTCCACATGGAAATATGTGCTCATTACAAGTCTGGTTGTTAGGCTGGGCGTGGTGGTCCATGACTTTAATTCTAGCAGTGGCAGGCAGGAGCAGGTGGAGCTCTGTGAGTTCAAGGCCAGCCTGGTCTATATAGCAAGTTCCAGGCCAATTAGGGCAAGAGAAGTAGAATAACAGTTTTGTTGTTATTACTTGTCAAAAAGCTTTGGACACTGGTTGCTTTGATTAGCAGAGGAGAAATAAAGCAATCATCAAATCCAAGTAGGACTGGGTAAAATATGGGGGAAAAACTGAAAACAAAATTTTAGAAACTGGAATTCATATCAAAACAGACAAAAGTAGGATGTAACTTTAGTCTCAAGAAACTGAGAATAAAGAGATCAAACTGCCATTACCTTTTCTGATCCAAAAATGTAGCCCCCACTATAATAGCTACAGAAAAATTACCAAATTAGAGAAAACTGTTATTCAATCAATGGTCTGGAAATAATCTAAAGCAATGTATGTGGGTAAAGTGTTGTGATACATAAAAAAGAGCAAGTGGAAAGAAAAATTATTTTTTTATCCAGAATCATGCAGCAGCCAGAGATGACACTATATAGTAGTTTTAATAGGAATGTCTCCATAAATTGTGTTTGAATGCTTGGTCACTAGGGAGTGGCACTATTAGGAGGTGTGGCCTTGTTGGTGTGGGTTGTTGGAGGAAGTGTGTCACTAGGGGGCAGGCTTTAAGGTCTCAGAAGTTCAACCAAGGCTTAGTGTGTCTCAGTCTCTTCCTGCTGCCCGTGGATCAAGATAGAACTCTCAGCTACCACACCAGCACTTTTGCCTGCATTCCACCATGCTTCCTGCAATGGTGATAATGGACTAAACCTCTGAAACTATAGCCTGCTCCAATTAAATGTTTTCCTTTTTAAGAGTTGCTATGGTCATGGTGTCTGTTCACAGCAATGGAAACCCTAAGACACACTGTGACAGAGGAATTGGTGAGGAAGCTGTAATGATTTCTGTCTCTTTAAGAGACAAGGCACGCCCACTCCCTTCCTGCCTACAGCCGGCAGACCCTCTCTCTCTCTTCCTGTTCCTCTCTCTGGGAGAGGCAGCTGCTGACTCTCCTCTCTCCCCTCTTCCCCCCTTCTTCTCTCTCTCTTTCCCCCACACACTTCTTCTCCCCTTCCCCCTCCATAATCCACCTAATAAATGTTCAACTTTACTCTGCATGGTGTATCTCTCTCTCTCTCTCCCGCCCGCTGCCACCACATGGAAACATGCCAATGTGGTCTCGGGTGCCAGCCCTGCCCGGGACTGGCTGGGAATGGCTGTTGTGGGACCCACTGTCCCCTGTTTGCTGGGGAACCCACAGGGACCTTCATCCACATGAAGACATGCCGGTGTGGTCTCGTGCATCCAGGACTGGCTGTTTTGGGACCCACTCTCCCCTGCCTGCTGGGGAACCCACGACAAAAACACAACAGAAGCATGGGTGGACAGAGATATTTCATGACCGTTAATTCATTTATTGATTCTTCCATTCCACTATCTTTTATCTGTAGTACGAGGTGCGTGTTGTGTTCCTGGCACCTGAGAGGAACGCAGGCCCTTTTGTTCTGTCCCGCCCGGCTCCCTGGTAGCACGGCCGCACAGCTAGCTTATACCCGAATTGATTACACACAAACTGGATTCATTCAAATTACTGCCTGGCCCATTATCTCTAGCCTTTGCTTGGCTAACTCTCACATCTGATTCAGCCCATTCCTAAAAGTCTGTGCGTCACCACGAGGTGGTGACTTACCAGACGATTCTAATATATGTCCATGTCTGGCTGGAGCATCATGGTGTATGCTACATTTCCTCTCACCGTCTTCTGTTCTATCTACTCTGCCCACCTAAGGGCTGCCCTATCAAAGGGCCAAGGCAGTTTCTTTATTCAACCAATGAAAACAATAGAAATAGAGAAGAACCCTCCTACACCATTTATCAAGTATCTACTGTTGACTGCAGTGTCAGCCAAAGTTAGATCTTTCTGGAATCCCACTGTCCACTCACTAAACAAAGCATTTACAAATCTAATGATTGCTTTCAAGCTGTCTCCGGATCCGGCATCCAGACCTGTCTCCCATACCTCAGCCCTCTGCAGCGCTGTAGGCCAGAACCTGAGCCTCCACCTCGAAGTCATCTATGTCCACATGCTTAATGGAGGAGGCCATGTCCATTGCTTTTTCAGCAACATGGCAGAACCATCCAGACAGCTTTATGGCCCACAAGTGAGGGCACAGTGAGACCACTAGACCACTCCATGGGTGGAAGGAAGGTTTATTGTAATAGAGAACTGTTGTGTGGCTATCTCTTGTGCAGTCAGAGAATAATCTTGCCAGCTTTGAAGACAGCAGGGAGCTGCAGGGTGCTACAAGCCAGAACAGCCTGGGAGCCAGTGTGAGGCTCGGATGTGTGCTAGAGGTATGTGGGACTAGGGAGCTAATTTCCAGAGGTAGGGAGAGAAGGGAATTAATGACTCTTCCAGACAATGGAGACCCTTTCAACAGGTGCTGAGTGTAAGCTTTTATCTTACCCCAGAAATCCTTCTGTTTATCCTGTCAGAGCCCAGCCTGAGCTGAGCCCAGACTATATTTTGGACATTGTGCAATGGCCTTTTGGGAGGTTGGGAGTTGATCCTATGGCCCAGATTCCTTCCCAGATATAAGGAACTATGAACCCTGAAGGCATGACCCAGAGGTAACCTAGTTATCTTGCTGTCTAGAGATGCAGGAACCGGCTTGTTTTCTCTGCCAATTGAAATCAAGAAAAAAAGTGTTAACACCAGCATGGCCATTATATGGTACCCAAGAAATCGGAAACCCTATGGGCTTTTTTTTCTTTATTCATAAAGTAATTTTTTGTTTGTCTTTATTTTTCAAGACAGGGTTTCTCTATGCTTCTCTTGCTTTGTAGACCAGGCTGACCTTGAACTCAGAAATCCCTCTGCCTCTGTCTCCTGAATGTTTGTATTAAGGGTGTGATATAATTATGAATTATGTCATTCATAATAAAATAACTTAAGGAATGGATACAAACAGAAGCTCAGGGACAATTTATTAGGATGTAAGTAGAAAATCCCCAGGGCAGGCAAACTGTAATCTCTCAGCTGCCTGAAAGGGAGGAGGAGGAGGATGAAGAATACGAACAAATCAGTGCTTCCCTTATAAGGGGGCAGGGAGGTCAGTCACTTGGCCCCAGGCAGCTAGGAGGTTGGGACTGAGGAAGGGTGGTCCTCAAGGCCTAACCTCCTGGTTGGGACAACACTAGGATGTGAGAATTCTGAGAAGGAAGGTACAGAACCAATCACACCAACACTGGAAGGCAACTCACCTCCCTGAGAGTGGCCCTCTACCAGGTCCCTGCCCTGCCCCGTTGGGTGAGCCTTTAAGAAAGGAGACAGTGCTTGTCTCCACCTAGAGGAAGATTCTACTCTTTACAGTTGATGGAAAATAGAGAGGGCTGCTGAGTGGCCACTGCAGGAACCAGGCTGTGGAAGGAGTGTCAAATGCCACTAGACAGGACGGACAGGAGGCAGTAGAAGGCCTTTGGTAAACGTCTACAGCCAACCACACTTCGCCAGGGTCCAGCACCCACAAGGCAGTGCTATGCACTGACTAAGTCTCCTTGACATCACATACTGAAATCCTAACCTCCAGCACCTCAGAATAAGACTGTGTTTTGAAGACAGGGTCTTCAAAGCATCGCCTGGAGTAGACATGGGCTTATGGTGTATGATAGGGCCCATGTGCAATCAGGAAAAGAAACAGAAAGGACAAACACTGCATGGACACAAGGGAAAGATGGCTGTCTAGAGTGAAGGAGAGAGCGGAGAAGACATCAATCCTGACTGCACCCTGAACTGGAACACGTAGTCGCTAGACCAGCCCTTCTCAACCTGTGGGTCACAAGCATCAGAAATACGTCTTTTTCTGATGGCCTTAGGAACTCCCCAACCATAAATTTATCTTCCTTGCTACTTCATAACGAATTTTTCTACTGAGTGGTGTTGAGAGCCGCTGCCCTAGCAGTGAGAAGACTCAGTCCTATGATTTAAGCCCCCAATATGTGGTACTTTGTCATGACCGCTGTAACAAATTAATGTGAGATGTGAACACACAGGGCTGACAATTTGGTTGTCAGATGTCTTATTACTGTTATTATTAAAACATGTTTACACATAGTAGGGCCAGATTTGAATGAACAGTAGGTACATTGCCTAGACAAACCAATGCCCAAGCTCCTGGTACAGGGAACTATTGTTCTTAGCCCTACAGGAAAGGGGTAGGGCAGGAATCTGAGACATCCTCCAAAAAATGACATTTTGAAAACTGGGTCCCAGCTTGTGGCACTGTTTTGGGAGGTTTGGGAAATGTTGGGAAGTAGTGCCAACATGGAGGAAGTAGGTCACTAGGGACAAGCCCTTGGGAGTATATTATTGTAATGATTTCTGTCCCTTTAAGATGCAAGCCACGCCCACTCCCTCCATCTGCAGCCACAGACCCTCATCTTCCTCTCTCTGTTCCTGTGCTTTGAAGATGCAGGTATACTTCTGCTCTCCCCCTTTCCCTCTCTTTCTCCCCTTCTCTCCTTCTCTTTCTCTTTCTTTCTCTTTCTCTCTCTCCCCCTCTTCTTCTTTCCCTTTCCCCTCCATAATCCACCTAATAAATATTCAACTTTACTCTACATTGTGCATCCGTGTCTCTCTCTTGCCCGCCCGCTAGCCGCCATGAGCTGCTGGGGCCACCGCCACCACTGGAGACCTGACCACGTGGTCTCAACCCTGGGGACCCACAGTAAGCTGCCAGGGGATCCCCCCTAACTAAAGAGAACAACAACTGGTACCGCATGACTTTGGATAGGCTCTCCTGCTCCAGTTATTCTCCAGGGACCAGGATCCTGAACCAGGATTTTTTATTGGTGAGCCTGCCATGGCCGTTTCCCTTAGCTAAGATTGTGTTTGGACTGACCCATGTTAGCACTGCACACTCGGTGTGGTGCATTTGACTGGGGACCCAGGGTCCCTCGGATTCTTCTTTCTCTTTTTTTCCATTTCTTTTCCTTTTTTCCCCTTGCCTTAAAAAGCCGTTCAGTGCAGCTTCTGACCCTCTCTGGCTTCCAGTAGCCTAGCCTGGATCCAGTCAGGCTTTACCTTCCCACTCATAGGTCTGCCTGGGGGACACCCCCCTATGGGTCATGGAATGACCATGATTTGTCATTTTGTGGGTTTACACAATTTTAGCTGTTGGGTAGCAAGTTCTTTTTCTTTTCCAATTCCAGCCATGGCTTGTGGCATGGTGTAGCTTTTTTCAGTTCCAGCCTTTTGTTCCTCTCTGCGGCTTATGGCATTTTGGCTCAGCAACAGTTCGGATAATGCCTCTAGGTCTCTCTTATTATTAAGCTTAAAATCCCTGTAGCTCAAAAATTATGGCTTTTTCATACAATGTGTGGCTGTTACCATTTTGACTGGGGTCAAGTGACTTCGTCGCCATCTTGGCTGAGACCCAGGTCAGGTGACCAAGTTCCACCATATTTATTGAGATATTCCCTGCCTGGTTCTCCACTGTTAACTCTCTTACCTTACCACTGAGCCAGGTCAGGTGACCAGGTTCTCCCATCTCTACTGAAATATACCCTGTCTTGTCCCTCGGTTTACTTATGTCTTTGTCTCTAAATTCCTCTTGCTGACTCTATTGCATGAGTGTTTTATGCAGTGGCATGCCTTTGGTAGGACCCACCAAAGCATCCACTTCATCCAATCCCTGTTCACTCTCTCTATGTGTGTTCATACATGTAACTTAAATGTACCTATGCTTAATGTTTTAATTGTTCATTGTGTCTCATTTCATACTACAAAAACAATAAGCCTCGTGTTTTAAGCCAGTATGTACTTTTAAGCTTCTTACAAAATATTAAGCTGTTCTCTAATATTGTCAGTTCTGCCATTAACCTTCCATTACAAGCAGTTTTTCTTCTTTCTGTCATTTTTTAAAATATTTATTTATTATTTATACAATATTCTGTCTGTGTGTATGTCTTCAGGCCAGAAGAGGGCACCAGACCTCATTACAGATGGTTGTGAGCCACCATGTGGTTGCCGGGAACTGAACTCAGGACCTTTGGAAGAGCAGGCAATGCTCTTAACTACTGAGCCATCTCTCCAGCCCTCTTTCTGTCATTTTACGAGTGTAAATCTTACCTGTTAAGTTGAGAGCCAATGCCATCAAACTCAGACCCAGCTTTCCAGGCAGATTCTATATTGTAGTTTTACTTGATAAACAGCCCTCAACTGCTCAGAGATCTGGGGAATATGGCATTAATTTAAAAAACTTTTCATAACAAAAGAAACAGGTTGGCTCCCAACAGCACTCTACTTCCTCCAAAGACGACAGAAGACGAATGGGCACACAACAATGTCCATCCACAGTTCACTTCACCACTGAGCCTGGGCAAAGCTGCCCTTCATCTAAACTGAAGAACTCTTGATATGGACAGAATCGCTGGAATCGACAGCCTAGCTGCTCCAGACAAGACAGGCCTGTCTTCCTACAGATTTCTTAGCCCACAGGATCTTCTGGAGCCTGGCAGGCCCTGTGCAAAACAGCAAAAGGCAAATGCAACCTTCAGCAATCCTGGGGGACCCAAAAGAGTAGCAGCTTTGGGTGCCAACCAAGTAAGTTCTCTGTAATTTTTAATTAATAACTCAAAATTTTATCCTCAAAGATCTCTGATACCTCTGATAGCTGAGAGGCTTTGTCAATTTAAAAAGATAACCTCACTAAAGAAGTTTCAGATCAAATTTCTCTCTCATGATGCCTTCCATAGTCTTAAAAATACTTTTCATTGTGCAAAAATATCTATCACAGTCATTCTAATATAAATATGCTACTTTTATACAATGTTTGTGTCTAAAACTTCTGTTCTCACAAACCCAAAGAATCCTTGTAAGTTCCAGAGAGCTGAACTAAAGGATCCACTTTAAACAGGTCAGAAACACACCCCCTCAATCCTAAAAATTTTTTCTTTCCTTAATTTAACTTTGTTCTTTGTTCTGCCAATACCTAAAACAGGTATAAGAGACACCAGACATTTCCATGCACAAACACCGGACAGGAACAGAGACTAGCTATGTCAGGATGTGGCCAGCACCAGCTATCTCAGGTTCCCCCACACACAAAAGAGGACACCCACAAATAAGCCGAAAGCAGTCTTGAGAATCCGCCACCCCAATTCCTTCAACCTGTGGTGCTTAATTCCCCCGCTTTTATTTTGAAAAAGAGCTGGGAATGTAATGATTTCTGTCCCTTTAAGAGGCAAGCCACGCCTACTCCCTCCCTGTCTGCAGCCACAGACCCTCATCTTCCTCTCTCTGTTCCTGCGCTTTGAAGAGGCAGCTGTGCTTCTTCTGCTCTCCCCCCCTTCCTCTGTCTCTCCCACCTTCTCTCCTTCTCTTTCTCTTTCCCTCTCTCACCCTCTTCTTCTTTCCCTTTCTCCTCCATAATCCACCTAATAAACGTTCAACTTTACATGGTGCATCCGTGTCTCACTCTTGCACGCCCACTAGCCGCCAGGAGCTGCCGGGGCTGCCGCTGCCACTGAAGACCTGACCACGTGGTCTCCACCCTGGGGACCCACAGTAAGCTGCTGGGGGACCCCCCCCTAACTAAAATGAACAACAATTATCCTTGCTTGTCTCCTGTCACTCTGCTTCCTGGTGGGTAGAGAGAGAGAGAGAGAGAGAGAGAGAGAGAGAGAGAGAGAGAGAGAGAGACTGATTGATTGGATAGATGATAGATAGATGATAGGTAAATAGATAGATAAGATCGACTAATTGACTGATTGATTGACTGGATAGATGATAGATAGCTAGACAGACAGACAGTGGGCAATAGAACCTCACTGAAAAATCTACCGTGTTAGGAGGGGCTGGGAATGAAGGCAACCTGCTGCTTGTCCTTCAGAACTATGAGAAAAGGCTGGGCAAGGCACAGTGCCAGGTTGAGTTCAGGCTGTCTTCTGTCTCCTGCAGAGTTTGGATCTAGGGAGAGATGTACTTAGAGTTGATTTGCAGACATAGTTCCCTCTGGTTCTACTCAGGGCATTGAGGCAGACAGATCCTCCATGGGGAAAAACACACTAGTGCTAATACCTGGCTCTCCTCAGCCTCCCTTTCCTGTCTCCAGAGTTTAGGGCCTTTCTTTAGTCCGTTCACTTCCTGTGGTTGCTCTTTCCATTCCAATCACTGTGACCAAAGCAAGTATGCCTGAGGATCACAGTGCCCCTGAGGCATGTCCAGCACAGACCACCCATCACAAGACACTTATGCCTCCAAGTTCCTGCACAGCTGCAGCCTGGCTCCTGGCCATGAGCCCTGTCAGCATCTACAGAGGGGAGCTGGTGTGTCCCCATGTCTGATGACTCTACTCATCCAGCACTAAAGCTGTGCCCACCCAGTATAGCCTCCAGCGTGCCCTTCTTCACGTGGGATGGGGGCTCCTCTTTCTGGAAGGGTCTGGAATGCTGTTTCCCTTAGCACTCCCAGCAGTTATCTCTGGCCAAGGACCCAACAGCTGTGTCCCCACTGTCTGAACAGAACAAAGACACTGTTACCAAAGCCGCACAGACACAGTCATCCAAAGATAAGTGTGGGAATCTGAGCTGCGGGAGGCTCTGTTATCTGGAATGCTTTGCTTCCCCAGGAGAGAAAACCTTATCTGAGGGGCACTGTAGCCATGTTTTATACCTTCAGATAACAAATTTCCTAGGGACTCCTCCATAACAGCAATGGCTCTCCTTCCCTTGAATGGGGCGCGGGGGGGGGGCAGTCTGTATTTCTTTGCTTTCTGTAGCTGAGAGGAAGCGTTTGAGCGGTGGTGGTGGGAGAATTTGAGAAGCCCCAGTCCTGCCCTTAGCAGGGAGAGCTGTAGTGAGCCCTAGGTGGGTACAGTCTCCCAGGAGGAGGGGGCATAGATGAAGTAGGTCCTGAAAGCCCTAGAAAGCTCCTGCCTGGTCCTCCCCAAAGGAATTCCCTTCTCCGATACACTGTGTTGGTTCTTTCAGCAGTATGGGCTGTGTCCCTGGGGGAAAGAGAGTGGAGACAGGATTCTACCCCTCTCGTAAACAGGAAATGCCAGCAGGCACTAAGTCTGGCCAGAGGCTTTGATGACAAGCTCTAGACCCGGGTGATCGCAACATATCTCCACCAAGACTGCTCTCTAGTTCAAGGTGGGAAAAAAATATTCAGAGACCAATGAGGACAGACGGGTACTGTGTGCCTCCCAGTGTGGCTCCCAGTGACAAAGGCAGCATCACCTCTGTGGCTTCATGGACAAGAACACATAAACCCCAGCCCGATCACAAAGAAACCGCGGCAAAAATGAAGATTTGTGCTTTCTAAAGGAATGCTGTGTGTGGGAGAGGGAATCCAGTCTTCGAAAATGTCAAGATCACTCTGGTGGAGGCTGGAGGATATTGACCACCAGAAAGCATTGTCGGAGGAGGAGTATGGAACATATTTCTGAGTCTTCTTAATTTCCTTGTCAATTAGAACTCCTCTACAGAAGAGGGTGCCTGATCTGACTTTTCCCCATAGTTACATTGATGAATATCTTGATCGTCACCATAGAAATTTCGCATGATGGATGGAGATAGAGCCAGAGACCCACATTCACATCAGAACAAGGGACTAAGCTACCAAGGTCCAGGGGAAAGAGCAGAAGGAGGGAGAAGATGAGCAAGGAAGTCAGGACCGTGAGGGACTGGCCCACCAACAGAGACAGTGTGCTTGATCTATTGGGAGCTCATCAAATCCAGCTGGACCAAGACTGAAGGAGCATATGCCCTAACCGGACTCTCTGAATGTGACTGCCAATGGGGACTGACTGAGAAGCCAATGATAATGGCACAGGGACCTATCTCTTCTGCATGTATTGGCCTTTTGGGGACATATTCTATATGGATGCACACCTTCTTAGGCTAAAACAGAGGGGAGGGCCTTGGGCTTTCCACAGGACAGGGTATCCTGCCCCATCTCAAGGAAGCAGGGGGAGGGCAGTGGGGTAGTGGGGGAGCGGGAGGGCCTAGGACAAGGGGAGTAAATGTAAATTTTTCTTTTAACAATTAAAAAAATATGGAGGAAAAAAAAAGAAGTCCTCTACAAATTTTAGGTCTTCATTAAAACAAGCCAGTGTCATGAAAGACAGCGAAAGTTGGTGTCTCAGATCGGAAGAGACTAAAAGAGCATGGGAACAGATGCTGCTCAGATGCTAGGCTGGACCCTGTGCAGAAGGAGGATGGACCGCTAGAGGAGACAGAAAATTGGAACGAGACTGTCAGGGTGCCTGAGAGCATTGCATCAGCGTAGATTGGTGGAGCTGATATCTGTGCTGTGGCTACAGGCAGCAGATGCTGATGTAGCTAACGTCAACACGCCATGGCGGAACTTGCATTCAACTGATTCATAAAGAACTGGTGGGGGTTGTCCTGGGTAGGGGTAAAGGTTTCCTGGAGAAAGGGAAGAAGGCATGAGCCCCCTATGCCTGTGGAACATCTTTCTACCAGAGACATCCGTGTACATGCCAAGGCTGGACCTACCTAGTTCCCTACCATAAAGAAATAGCCTGATATATGAGGCTCTGATTAGAATCTGATGTCCTGAGAGTCCCCATGGGATCCACAAGCTGACACAGCCCCATACAGTCGGCCCCAGGCAGGACAGGGCTGTTGGCTAAGGCAGAGGGTAGAGCACTCGTTCTCAACCTGTGGGTCATGACCCCCTTGAGTTGCATAGCAGGTATTTTTTTTTTACATTACTATTCATAACAGTAACCAAATTATAGTTACAAAAGTAGCAACAAAATAATTCTGTGGTTGGGGGTCACCACAACATGAGAAACTGTATTAAAGGGGTCACAGCATTAAGAAGGTTGAGAAGCCCAATGGGGAGCTACATGGAACCAGAGCCGGCAAGAAAGGAGGTGTGGAGAGATCTGAGCCAGAATCCAAGGCAGAGAGTAGTGTGCGACCCAAGCTCAGCCTCCTGATGGAGACCGCAGGCTCTCGGGAAAGCCCTCTATAAACAACCCTTAGCAAGCCTCAGTCAGTGGACGTGGGGATGATCCCTCCTGCTGTCTGCACCCCTGCTTCCCTTCCAAGGTCTCTCAGGTTGAAGAAGTTTACAGATGTTTACAGCTTGCTCCCAGGGTGCAGACAGGGGCAGAAGGACGAGAAGCTAGAAGGGCAGATGGATTTAGCAACCAGAGATATGTTACTGCGGTGAACACTTAAACTTTATGGGAACAACAGGAGCTGGTGTTCGCCAAAACTGGACAGAGGCGTCCTAGGAGCAGATGGAAGAGTTTTGAAGTTAGGCAGTTACAGAATTTATAGGGAAGTTGAAACATGGAGCACAGCCTTCTTTCTGTAAAGCTGAGGGGCATTCTATTGAAAAATAATTGTTTTCCGTATAATACATTCTGTGATCATGCTTTCCGTCCTCTACTCCTCCCAGATTTTCCCACCTCTCTACCCACCCTATTCCCCACTCATTTCTCTCTTTAAAACTATAATCAGGAAGCAAACAAAATACCCAAGAAACACATACACAAGAATTCCCACAAAAGCGCAAACAGAAACCAAAATGTGTAAGCAGAAAACCAATCAGACCAAAACGAACCCAATCAATATGAGACAAAAAGTCAGTAAGAATACCAGAGTTTATTTTGTGTTGGCCAGCTACTGCTGGGCAGGGGGCCTGCACTGGAGTGTGGCTCATAGACCCAGGGAGACACCTTAGAGAAAACTAATCTTTCCCTTACAATCAGGTACCCGTTGAAAACAGCTTCGTGGTTAGGGGTGGTAACCTCTGTCAACTCCCCCCCCCCAGCACTAGAAACCTGCCTGACTCAAACCTGTGCAGCCCTGTGCATGTTGTCACAGTCTCTGAGTTCATATGTGCGTCGGTCCTGCTGTGTCTGGAAGATACTGTTTTCTTGGAGTCCTCCGTCACCTCTGATTCTTACAATTTTTCCAGTTCCTTTTCTGCCTAGGTCCCTGAGCCCTGAAGGGAAGGGTTGATGAGGACACTCTATTTGGGACCGAGAAGCATAGCTTGCTTAACCATTGAAATGGGATTTATCTATATGTTGGTTTGTTTGTTTGTTGAGGCAGGGTCTCACTATGTAACTCTGGCTACCCTGAAACTCACTACGTAGACCAGACTGACCTTGAATTCACAAGGATCTGCCTGTCTCTGCCTTTCTACTGCCAAGATTAAAGCATGCTGTACCACCATGCCTGACTCCTGAAATAAGATTTTTTTCTAACTTCTCAATTTTTAAAAGAAATTTGTTTCTCGGAAAATAAAAAGTGAAGTCTAGAGGTGCTGGGGTACACTTAGTGGTTGAAGGTTTGTTCAGTATTCACACAGCCTTAGGCTCAGTCTCCATTAATGCAGAAGGAAATAGAAATGAGGAAAGAACAGAAGAAAAATGAAGCAGAGGAACATCAGAGAATAATACAGCAATGACGCTGATTGTCGCTGGAGAAATTCTATTTTCCTGGAAATAGAACAGTTGTTAGATTTAGCCAAAAGGCTGCACTCTTCTGAATGCCCCAGCAAACTGCAGTGCACATTGTGTGGGGACCAAGTGGGAGCCCCCTATACATACACACACACACACACACACACACATACACACACTCATACACACACACACGCACTCATACGCACACACACACTGTCTGAGATGGGTACAAAGGCCAGTGGACAATAACTGAGGACTTCCAGGACAGAAAGAATCTAGAACAAGCCAAGGCTATGGCCTAAAACACACACGCGCGCACACACACGCACACACACGCACACACACACAATGAAGAATAGGGGTGCAGCCTGTGACAGTGCATGGTGGCTTATTCAAGCCCAAGGCTGTTGGAGGCCAGTGTACGAGCATCATCAGCTGTTTGCTCTGGGGTCAGGATGAGTAGATAGGAAGGGGCAGATCTCATTTCAGGCGTTTTATGACTGGGGCTCTATATAGCTCACTGCTGCCACTGTTGCCCAAACACAAGATCAGTCCTGGATTTAGAAAGCTCATGGCTGCCTTCTGGCTGTGTAGTGCCTTTCCCACCACACCCAGCTCGTCTCTCCATGTTCTCCTCACAAGGACTTCCCCAGCAAAAAAACATTCTTTTGCATCCTGAACCTTTGAGCACAGGCAGACTCCAGGTCAAGTGCCATGACAAAGGGACAACAAGATGCCTTTACTGTGACTTCTCTTTTTCTCCCAGAGCAGTCCAGGATCAAGGGGATCAGAGCTGGCAGGACACGCTGTACCACATGGCCATCTGGAGACCCAAGCTCCCAGCATCCTGTTTCTTCCCCATCTCCTGGGATTCTGAAGCCTTGTCTGGGAGACAAAAATGCCAAGGTCTTTGCCTATCAGGAGACTCAGAAGTCGCACATATAGCTGTGACCTAGATCTGTTCATGTTATGGCACCTCCCTGCCTGGGGGCTCCAAAGGAGGATTCTGGGTATGGGCTATGTAATCCACACGGACACATGTTCTTCATGACATGGGGGATAGTTAGAAGTTTCTGCCCCTGTCACTGATGCTTTGGTGTCAGCCTGGAATGGCCTCCGCTGACCCTGGGCACTTCCCCTCCCTTCCCTTGGTGACTTAATGAGAATCAGCCTCTTGTGCGCCTCAGCCTGGCGTTTTGCTAAAGTCCTTTGTGTTGTTAATTATGTGTACAACTTGGGCTGTGAGCTGAAACAGAGGCCAGCAATAAATTACCAAAATCACTACTGCAGTTTAACACCTTTTATAGTGCCCATAAAACCTCTCGGTTACTGCGGCCTTCACTTGGCCACTCTGCAGAGTGGCACTTCTGGTGAAGAAAAGCTGTGTTTGCCCTGGCCACATTCTTGATGAACACTAAAGACAAAGTGCTTTGGTGACCAGGAACTGGCTTTGTTGTCATTCCTCACTGGGTCCCCTCCACACTGTCCACATCAGGAGCAGGCATCAGTGCAGTCCCAGCAGCTGTCATCGGGTACTGAGATGAAATTTGTACCACACATTGACAGCTCATTTGGGAAGCCTATGCTACAAAGAGCGAGCACACGTCCCGTGGCCAAGCACCATGGGTGGAGATGCCTACTGAGAGCGCGTGGAACATAGGACTCATTCGTTCAGAAAATAAATGAATTGATAAGTGATGGGACATAAGAGAATCTGGTTATTTAGTTGACATCATCACTCAGCAGCACATGCAACTTCCTGAGATCATTCCTCGATGAGATAAAGTCACAGCATGCTAGTCTGCTAAGCCCGAATCTAAAGAAATTCCAGCCTGTATCTTATTACCAAATCACATGTTGTGTGTGTGTGTGAGAGAGAGAGAGAGACAGACAGACAGACAGACACAGACACAGACACAGACAGAGAGCTCAGAGTGATGGGATATTTTAGGACCACCCTAACAAAATGAATCACTTTGAATAACTCCAAAATAGCAAATAGCAATAGAATTACAGTAATTTATCCCATGCTTTTAACTAGAGGGAAAAAATACCGCTGCTGAATGCAGCTGGAGACTCCTCTTCACAGAAGGACCCTGAGGTTTAGCTAATGTGAGTGAACAGAGGCAAGAGGAAGGCTTGGGCTCTGTTTTGGGGAGACTCTAAGCTGATAAAATAGATACATGGTATTTTAGCTGTGAGGGAGCTCAAGCCTAAACAGGACTGGAACACATCTGGAAGGACCCAGTGAGGATGGACACACCCCGGAGTTCCCATTTCCAGGAAAAGAGCAGTATATGGCAGAGAGAGCCAGAGCAGTTTAGAGAGGCCGGCATCATGTCCCCGCCCAGCATGAGTTGTTTCCTGAGCAACTCAGATGACATCTGCTGTTTGGTGAACTGGCCTTACCACAAGGAGAAAGAAAAGGTGACGCGACACACTCTGGATGGGAAGCAATGCCAAGCTCTATCGTGACACCACCCTTAGACTCCACTCTTCCTGTTCATTTTTGCTCAGTTCTGGATGGGTCTGGACCACGTGACTTCTGAGAATTTCCCAGTCATAGTGTTCTCGGACTCTAAGGTGGAACCGTGGCCCAAACGACAAATTAGCATGGCCTGATAGAATGGCAAGACCAGTAATGGGGCCAGAGCATGAAGGGCCTGAGAGCCTGGAGAGGCTGATGTGATGTTCCCACAGGAACGAGGGGCCCGTGCTCTTCTGAACCCTTGCTTCCTACTGCTGTGTTATGCTGAAGCTTGCCTTGGTGGCCTGAGGATGGACCAGTAGCTACTGATGGAGAAAGAAATCACTCCTTCTGGTCCTCCCAAGATGTCGCATTCCACAGGTGACGGAAATAAAACCCAATAGAAATGGAAACAAAACACAGTGACTTTCACATTCCACATAAGTTTGCAAACCTGTTCTGACCGGTACCAAAATATCGCTGGCATCTTTTTCCCCTTCCAGTGCCCACTCACTTTCTGCCTTTCAGTTCTTAGTTTGTTTTCTGTCTTGTTCGTATCTTGCTCTTGTCCCTTTCCTCTGTTTCCCCTTGGCCTCCAGAGAAACCCACGCAGCACGTCATCAGGGAGGATGGCACAAACACACAGTAACAAATACACAGGCTCCGGAATGCTGCAGCAACACGCAGAGTCTTACGTGCAGTCATGTCTAGATAATGAGAGAAGAGAGAAAGCAAAACAGACATTTTCCCTGTAATGAATGACTGCATTTGTCCCTATTAGGAGATTCAAAATGTTCAAGAAAAATTATATATGAAATTCTTGTCTCTGTTGTCTGAGGTTGATTTATTCTAAGGTGATGTACTCGGAAAGTAGATATGGTAGATATGGCAGAAGCTTGTGATGTAAGCTACTGGTGAGTGGTTTAGAGAGTTAAGTGACAATAATTATGCGAAGGGTTTGTTGATGGCATCAGTGAGCCAGTGTTGAATGTCTTTCTATGGCCAAGTTAGGCATTGTCCTCTGTGGCCATGTGGTTTCCCTGGCCAATGAGGCTATAGGCAATGCTGTTAAAAATAAGACCCTCGAGCCGGGCTGTGGTAGCACACGCCTTTAATCCCAGCACTCGGGAGGCAGAGGCAGGCGGATCTCTGTAAGTTCGAGACCAACCTGGTCTACAAGAGCTAGTTCTAGGACAAGCTCCAAAGCTACAGAGAAACCCTGTCTCGAAAAACCAAAAATAAATAAATAAATAAATAAAAATAAAAATAAGACCTTCGTGACAATCTCACCTGGTGCATACAGCCATCACAGAGAAGAGTACAGATGTTTCTAAAAATAAAATTTTAAAATAAGGCAACCATACATTCTAGCGACTCCACTCTTGGGGATACAGAGGAAACAAAGTCAATGTATCCAAGACACATCTCATGTTTGTTACATTGCTTACAGTTGCTAAGACATGGGAACTACCCAAATGACTGTCAAAAGAATGAACAGACAAAGGAATGTTGTATCTTTTGCTTTGTTTTGTTTTGACTTGTTTTCCAAGACAGAGTTTCCCTGTGCAGCCCTGGCTGTCCTGGAACTCACTCTGTAGACCAGGCTGGCCTCTGCCTCCTAAGTGCTGGAATTAAAGGTGTGTGCCACCATTGTCTGGCTTGAAATGTGGGATGCTATTCAGCCCTAAAGAAGAAAACCCTGGTTATGACGCCATTGGGCTAAATGAAGTGAGCTAGGCACAGAAAGGAAAGCATGACATGATCTCACATGTGGAGGGTTAGATCCTCAAACTCAAGCAAGCGGAGACTGGCATGTTGGTAACTCTTTGCTATGTAACCATAAGGACATGAGTTTTATCTGCAGAAAACAGTTTTTTAAAAAGCGGGACATGGTGACTTCTGCTCACCATCGTAACAGGGAGAAGGCAGAGAGAGAGATTCCTGGAGGTTGCTGACCAGCCTAGCTTACTGGTGAGTTCCAGGCCCTATCCTAAAAAAAAAAATTACAAAAACCACTGTCATGCCTTCTTCACCTTTATAGACTCCCCCTCTGGAACTGCAAGTCAAAATAAATGGTTTCTTCCATTAAAAGAAAAAAGACAGTTGGCTGTCCTCTGCCTCTATTACACGTGTGCATGTATGCACACAACTGGACCAACACTCACCACATATAACTGCATCTAGAGAGCTGGACCAATACACACTGCACACACTGCACCTAAAGAGCTGGACCCACACACACCACACACAACTGCATCTAGAGAGCTGGACCCACACACACCACACAACTGCATCTCGAGAGCTGGACACACACACACACACAACTGCATCTCGAGAGCTGGACCCACACAACTACATCTAGAGAGCTGGACCCACACACAACGCACATAACTGCTTCTAAAGAGCTGGACCCACACACACCACACAACTGCATCTAGAGAGCTGGACCCACACACACCATACAACTGCATCTAGAGAGCTGGACCCACACACACCACACAACTGCATCTAGAGAGCTGGACCCACACACACACCACACAACTGCATCTAGAGAGCTGGACCACACACACCGCTTACAAATGCATCTAAAGAGCTGGGTGACGTCGCTGAGATTTTCTGGCAGAGTGTGACACGGAATGTTCGGATTCTTCCTGCTCCTTAGAGCAGTATGTGAGAGGGGTGGTTACGGGAGAATTGTCAGTCAAAGAACACAGGACTGTCTAATTCCGAAACTGTTCCAGTGACGGGCATCAAACGGTAGAAGGGCTTTCAGTCAAAGACCCTCTCATAAAGACATGGTCTGAGGATAAAGCAGAGGTAACTGACTTCACAATTTGTTTTCATGATTTGGAAAACGTTTTACAAATACTTCAGAGGACCACAGTGCTCCTACAAAACCCAAAGGCATTGTCGCTCAGCTGTTTCAAGAAAGCCCCACCATAAAGAGAGACTTATCTTAAAGAGATGGATTGGCATAGCTTTGACCTAAAGGAACGAATGAAGCCTTGTGCAGGTAATGTACAAAGTCTGGGAAACACACATTACCAGAAACTCCACAGGGTTGAAATGAAGGTGCAGAAACCATAAGACATTAAAACAAAGCCCACCTTTGGATACACCAACTTTGATAGACAGGAAAGAGAAGGGGGTACCTCTCCACTGCAAAAATATAGGTGAGAGAGGTCAGAAGGCAGAACAGAAATACCAGGCCTCACGGCCCAGAGTCATAGACAGCTGCTCCCGGGACAAGGTCAATTTGAATCCTAATCAGAGCATTTCCGGCATTTGTCTGGATGCACTGAAAACTGCCTCCTGTTTCCCATTCAAACTGAGGAACTCCATAGTTGCCACCCTACACCCTCTGTGTCAGAAGTGGGAGGGGCGGAAGACAGAGCTTCAGGTGCAGAGGGACTGATACCCTGAGGGGTCTCATCTGTCCCTGGACCCAACTCAGATGGTGAGATACTGGGCTAACCTTAGAAAGGACAGAAGTGTTTTACATGTGTGAGGGACAGAAATCACTGGGGACTAGAGAACAGACTGGAAGAGCCAGCCACCTCAATCACCCTTAGTAATTCTAAACCCCCCCCAACACGTGTCTAAAACTGATCCATGCAACCAACAGGGGGCACTGTTAACACATCAGTGACTCTGTAGAAGGCACACAGCTTCCATGTTGGGGTCTCTCTGATGACTCACTATGGGAGAACCCCTGCCTTGTCATGAGGGCACTCAAACAGTCCTCTGGAGAGGTGCAGGTGAGGAAAAGACAAACTCCCACCGGTAACCAGCATTAACTCACCAAGCCGGCTGTGTGAGAGGCCTTCCAAGTCGACCCTCCATCCTCCGTCAAGTCTTCTGATGATCCAGCCTTGGTCAACATCCTGACTGGAACATCATGGTGGATTCAGAGGTAGAATGTACAGCCAAACTGCTCCTGAGTTCCTGACCCACAGAAATTAGGTAGTAAATGATTATTGTTTTAAATCATTAAGCTTTAGAGTAAACTGTGTTTTGATTGATGGGTAATACAGCCTTATATCAATTTCCAACACTTAAATAAAAACTGAGCCCAGAGCTGGGGCAGCAGAGACAGGGGGATACCTAGCACTTGCTGGCCAGTCAATCTAGTCAATTAGTGAGCTCCAGGTTTAGGGAGAGATCATGTCTCAAAAGTAAGAGAGGGTCGAGAGAGATGGCCCAGTGGTTAGGAACACTTGTTCCTCTTAAATGGGTTCATCTCCCAGCACCCACAAGGTAGCTTACAATCATCCATACATCTAGTTCTAGGGTTTCCAATGCCCATTTCTGACCTTTGCAGACATCACGCACACATGTGGTATACATACATACACACAAGCAAAACGCTCATACACATAAAATACAAAATAAATAAACTTTTTTTAAAAAAAGTAAAGCTTAGAGGGCTTCTGATCTAGCCACCCCCACCGGAGGAGAAGTCGGCCCTTTTGACTAAGGTAAGCCCTTGGAGAGGGCATCTGATCTAGCCACCCTGACTGGAGGAGAAGGGCCCATG
>JAQHUG010000219.1:3032663-3063946 GCA_028555095.1 Dicrostonyx torquatus
CTCTCTCTCTCTCTCTCTCTCTCTCACACACACACACACACACACACACAGAGAGAGAGAGAGAGAGAGAGAGAGAGAGAGAGAGAGAGAGAGAGTCAAGTGGTTACGGACAGTGGTGGGGGAAAAACTAGAGCTATTTTTTGATTGCGTTCTACCCAGTTAAGCTCCTGCAATAAAGAAGTTACACAAATTCCTATGGTAATTTTGACTGTAGAAGACTTGAGCACCACCTGTGAACTCTCAAATGTGTATGCGTACTTAGAATTGCTAGCTATTGTGGGGAAGTTGTTGCTGGATTTGCAACCACAATTAGCAGGAAGAGAATAATGAAGCATCTGCTGGTGGAAGCAGTGTTTCAACCTGAACCAGCTCACTCGTGACCCAGGTCCCTACCACCTCTCACAGCCCCCAGACATCTCCTCCAAGAGATGCCCATCAGCATCCTGCTCTCTGGGGCACCGTTTTTCCACTTTCTCCACCGTAACAAACTCTATCTTCTGAGCTGATTCCTAGCCCTGTGTGTTCCAGCTCCAAAGCCTCATTGGGTTGCTTCTTGACCCTTAAGCTGCAAGATTCCACATAGTTATGTCTCCACTCCCCATGCCTGCAAGGCTTAGGGACAGCCGGATCCTGTGTGATGCACAGACTAGCTGAGGAGTTTGGCCATCCTTGGCCAGTTGGTTGCCTCAGTCCATGATAGATTTCATCAGCGTCAGGTTCAAAGGGTACACCCTCAAAAGGGCAGGCCCACTGACTCATCCAAAACTGAGCCTAAACCCAGCTCAGCTTGGACTACAGAAGGATGTCTGGTGGTTAGATAAAAGCCAGCATTCCTCAGGAACTGATGAAACCTATTCCCATCTACCCAAAGCAGTCATTTCCCTTTCCTCCAGTTAAAGAGACACACGACTCTGCAATTAGCATATATAGATGATGACTATCAGCACTTCAAAAGTCCATGTTAGCATCTTAGCCTTTCTCACTTCCCCCAGCTTGTGGGTTTCCCTCCCTGCAGCTGCTCACCCTTCTTACAATGCAGCAGCACTCGCTGTTTCTCCCCCTTTCGGTCCTGCTTCTGCCACATTCCACTAGGCTTTCCCTAGTCTCTAGTCCCTGCTCTTCTTCCCCTCTTTCAGGTAGTCCCTAGTCATGTCCGATCTGCTGGCCACGTTCAGTCTATTCCTTTTGCTGGGCTCCTCCAGATGCCTCTGGCTGTTCTCTCTCACCCATATCTGCAATAAAAACCTTAGCCATACCATGGAGTGGCCATGTCTTCAGCTGTGTGCCTCTGCCTACTTAATCTCCCATTCCCTAAAGAGGACATCAGCAGCGCAGAGAAAGGAGGGGTGCTCGTGGGAAAGAAACTAAGGGAGATGAACAGGCCAAGTGAGCAGCATCCCTGGAGCTGCAGGGCATGTGGGCATCTCACCCAGCCCTTCAGACTCTGTTCTCCAGGTACCAAGGGCTAGAGTAATGTCTCATGTCATTTGACCTTCCAGCCACACGAGACAGAAATTCCTAAGGCTACTGTGTGTAAAAGTGTAAGGCTGTTTTTGACATCTGTCCTGTAAAATCTTAGAAAGAGCCTTTACGTCGGGTTGTGCTGAATTGTGTGGAGATTATATATGAAATAAAGCTCTTTTCAAATGAAATGACAACGCAGGATGATATGTGAGTGTTCATCCCTGCGGGATCTCCAACTATGAAAAGATGGAATGCCTTTAGAAGGAGACCCTGTAAGCACTGTACATGGGACACTGGTTCAGGGAAGGAGGGTAGAGAGAGAAGAAGAGGGAGAGAGAGAAAGAGGGAGAGAGAGAGAGATTCTCCATATGTAAGGACGACGAATTGCCCGAAACCAAAATATAGAGCAGCTTGTAATTTTAATTTTTTTAATCAAATTAAAATGAAAGGTAATTTAATCTGTGTGCGCTCTCTAATGTCTGGAAAGACCGGACCCTCTCATTTCAGAAGGTAAAGGAGACATTCAAGGAACTTGCTTGTTCTTGTGGAGAGCACCAAGCCAGAGCTCGTCATGTTTACCCAGAGTAAACAGCGTCCTGACCACGCAAGAAACAGAACAACTGAGTTTTCTGAGTTTCACAGAGAAAACGTGAGAAAGTTCTCCTTGGGATTCCTCCAATAAGGGAGCTATTAAAATGCCACAGCCTGGAATCTCCAGAGTGCAGATTTTCTAGTACAGGCTCAGAACTCTTTGTGGTCAGCCCATTTGTCTCGGGAGATGTTGAAGACTTCTGCAAAACACATTCACATCTGATTATACTGCAGATTAACAGGTAGCACTGTTGATATGGTGAGTCAAAGGGAAGAATCTTTAAATGAAACAAAGTTAAAAATTAGTATACTGTGATCTAAGGAAATATTTGAAGATCATAGCCCTGTAGGGAGCTCCAGAATAGCATGCGGGAATGAAACGGGGAGAGAGTGGTTTAGCATCCTTTGGGGAGCTCGGAGGATTTCATAATTTTCAGGAGTTATCCCCGCACATGGGCTTGGAATGTCACTCAGTTGGCAGCATGCACAGGACCCTGGGTCTGATGGTATATGCGTGTGGTGGTATATGCCTATAATCCTAACACTTGGCAGAAGGATCAGGAACTCAAGATCATCCTCAGCTAGAGGAAGTTCTAGG
The DNA here is from genome assembly GCA_028555095.1 of Dicrostonyx torquatus. Classification (NCBI taxonomy): domain Eukaryota; kingdom Metazoa; phylum Chordata; class Mammalia; order Rodentia; family Cricetidae; genus Dicrostonyx; species Dicrostonyx torquatus. Next base: position 3,035,317 of record JAQHUG010000219.1, read on the forward strand.
CCAGCCTGGACTACATGATTTCCTTGTTTGTTTGTTTGTTTTAATCAAAACAACAAAACCCAGCAGTATGCATCTAAGGCTATAACTAAGTTACATTCGGACTCTCCTATGTGGCTTTCCCTGAGCAAGGCGATGGGTGAACCCCGGAAAAACATTATGTCAGCCCGGAGGAGAGTCTGGAAGGTGACATTTTTTGCAGTCTTCTTAGCAAACACAAAAAAAGATCGAGTCAGATCAGCAAACACGGTGAAGAGCTGGCTGCAGGCCCTGGCGACCCCCAAATGCCACACTACGAATAACAACCAAAGCCACCTTGCATACCGACTCCGTAATGAATGGGCCCATCTGGGCCCAGCTTTACTCCCCTTATTACATTTTCTTGTGGTAATATTAAAACTTGCTGCATTCAAGTCCCCCCTGGGAGAGAGAGTGTAGGAGCCTGATGGGCAACGAGGTAAGAAAGGATTGAGAGGGCCCAAGAGTAAAGAGTTTTGTAATGAAAAGATTAATATCCATGAGTCTATAACATGACTTCTCTTTCAACCTTTATTCCTTCCTCTCTGCACTGCCCTCTCTTTTTCTTCTTGAGATGAATACATAGCTCATTAGAAGTATAGAAATAGGGCCTGGCGGGATGGCTGGGTGACCAAGTGTACCCATTCCATAAGCGTGAGGACCTGAGTCTGGACCCCAGCACTCTTGTAAAAAAAAAAAAAAAAAAAAACAGGCATGACCTTGAACACCTTAAGTTTGAGTGGCAGAGACAGGAAGGTCACTGGGCCTTGCTGGCCAGCTAAGCTAGTCAAAAAGCATTGAGCTCTGGGTGCAGTACAAGAGATCTGTCTCAAGGTAATAGGGTGGAAAGGGACAGCCAGATACCTAATGTCCTCCTCTTGCATTCCCAGGGCACAGACACACCTGCACATGCAAACGTACATAGAAACACACACACAGACACACACACGCACACTGGGAAATGTGTACTGCAATCTTCATGAAACCATGGTTTGCGGGAAAGGAAAGAAAATACTCTAATTTGTTGATCCCCTCAAAAGGCTGTTATCACATAAATTGTCTGTTTTCATCTTCCCTAAAACACTAAAAGATGTATTACCAGTTTGGACATGTAGACCTTGAGGCTTGGAAACAGTTACATAATAAACAAAAAGTTCAATTTTTCATTTGAATATTGGCGTTAGGACCTGTGGTCGTCCCACTATATAATCAGCTTGAGCCTTTACTATTCCAATCTGCCAACTCCCAGTGCTTGTTAAACAGAAATCATGGAAGGCTGATTTTTGAGCTGATCCCTGCATTTGGCCCTAACAGATTGGACCAAACCAGAATGTAACTGCTGTAGAATCAAGGTGAAACCTCAAGGAAATAGACACTTGCCTCCAAAGAGACCAGATTTTCCTGAGAACAAGAAATTCCGGTCTACCTGAATCAGCAATAAGTGCCCTTGGCTTCAACCCTTCTATAGCAGCAGCCCAGAGGAGCCGATGCTAGACTGCCTCCGGCTCTACACTGTAGCTGGCTCTGCTTTCTCGTTCTGCCTGGTGAGAGACTCCATTCTATTTGTGCAGAGACTAAGAAGCTACCTTGAGGTGGCCAAGAATGCAAAAGTGAGAGGACCTTGTAATAGCTAATCTTACTAGTTAAGACACAAGTCAAGAGTTCATGTATTTGGTTGCGGTAATTGAAAAACCTCATCTGAGGGCCTGTGTCCCCAAGTGCCTGGCTAGGAGTAAAGCCAATTAAGAAATCACTCTCAAACTGGGTGGTAGCGACGCACACTTGTAATCTCCGCACTCTGAGGCAGAGACAGTCAGATCTCTGAGTTCGAGGCCAGCCTGGTCTACGGAGTAAGTTCTAGGATAGCAAGGGCTACAATGAGAAACCCTGTCTGGAAGGGGTAGGGAAAGAAGCTGTTCTCCTACAGGCTCCTCTCCGGAGGGTACCAGGTCACTAAGAGTGAGGAAACCCACTCTCCTAAAGTTCCCACCAGCAGTAAGAACGGCCCCAGACATAAAGCAGCTGCCTGGGGCACTTGAGTCTATTGGCTACAGGTTTGGGTTGTGACATCACGGAAGTCAGGGCAGGAAGCCAACCCCTTTGGCGATTGCTGTGTGACTTCTGTGTGTGGTTAGGAGGATTAAACAGTGTTGTGAAATCATCTTTGTACATTGTGAAGATGTGTCACTCTGATTGGTTTAATAAAAAAGCTGAACGGCCAATAGCTAGGCAGGATTTCCAGGCGCAGAGGACGCTGGGAAGAAGGAGATGCGGGGTGTACAGAGGAAGTGGCGTGGGCCGTACAGAGTAAAGGTAACCGAGCCATGGGACAGAATGTACTTTAAAAGAAAGGGGTTAATTTAAGCTAATGAGAGCTAGTTAGAAACAAGCCTAAGCTGTCAGCTGAGCTTTCATAAGTAATAATGCGTCTCCATGTCATTATTGGGGAGCTGACTGTACCGATGAAAAAGTCCGACTACAAGATAGAAGTGTGTCTGCCTGCCATGGCATGGGGCTAAACTTAGCAGAGGATCGTTAATCTTCTACCATGAGGGCTGTCTCCTACTGTGCTCTTCTGACCCCTAGAGAAATGAAGGAGGCTGAGGGAGGGGGCAGCACCCCACATCTCAAGTCAAAGCCAAACTGCTGTGTGGGGCACCCTATACTAAGCAGTTGTTTTCCCAGGAAAAACTGCGATCCAGTGCCCGCTGTGCCCCCTCAGAAAACACAGCTGCTGATCCTTGGCTCACTTCCCGCCCTCATATGGGAGCCTTTAAAGCAACTTAAAGATAATAAGTCTTGCCTCTGAGCTGAAGGAGATCTGAGTGGGGACAGGGCCATTCACTGGAGAAACAATACTCCACAGAGCACCCCTCCTCCCAACCACACCACATACTGTGTCTTTCCACAGCTGCCGAACTGATGTCTGCGCCTAACTCACTGCCACACAGCAATGGCGCACAGAGCAGGCAGGCCCGTGGGTCACGGCAGGACAAGGTCCAGACCAAGCCCAGATGCACGTCTGGTGCCACAGTTAGAGCAACCTCTTGTTCAGGCACTGTGGGTATTGTTTACCAACCTGAGTCCCTAAAGGCCAGACTGCTCAGCAGCAGCGAAGTGAGAAAGCCCCACCATAAAGCTGCCGTGCAGCTCTGCTAGGACGGTCACCTTTGTGGATGATGAAACCCAAAGCCAGTGTCGCCAGGAGCGCCTGAAACCGTGCTATCAGCAAGTCAAAGATAGGTGAGATAGGTGAGCATGCTATCATTGCAAGGTGGATAGCAATGATTATGGCTGGCAAGATCAAGTGGAAAACAAAATGTTTCATTGTTTAGTTAAAAATATCTATCCGAGCCTGCCTAGTGACCAGTACCTATAATTTCAGCACTGAGGAGAAGCAGAGGCCATGATTTTAAGGCCAGTTTATGCTATACAGCAAAACCCTATGTCAACACAAATACACACACGCACACACACACAGAGGCATGTGTGCACACACACACTCCTTTGAATCCAATAAGGTACCATCACCTTGGCTTCCCCGATCTAAAATGAAAGGCTTTTGAAATCCAAATATAGTTAAATCCAGGTGTGTTTTACTTAGGTGTATAATTAAGACCTACCCTCCCGCTAATACCCACAAGCCACTGTGTTTAGAAACAAAAGCATCGAAAGTCACAGTTTGCAAATCTTTTCAGATCTTTCCCTACTGTGGCCCTCTGCCAGCATTCTGTCATTTAATCTATAGAGCCGATGTGACAGCCATACAAAACAAGAACCGTTGGCGGCAGGGGAAAATACCCAGTCCATCAATCTGTCAGCATCCTGCCCACTCATTGTTGGTTATTAATATTTGCTTGGGTGAAACTGCCACCATCATTGACACCATTAGTGCCTGAGACTAAGTGATGTATTTGAAGAGCTCAGCTTTTGGCATTTTGCAGCTGGGGCCCAAGGATAATCAAAATGCTCATAAACCCATGCGTGGTCCCAACAACATATCCTCAAGATACCAAGTAATTATGCCAGGACAATGACTCTGCTACATGACTCTCATAATGACATGTCAGTGCTATAACTAAGTGTTATTAAAAGTGTCTCCGATTACTATTCAGAGGATTTTTTTTTCTGCTGAACATTCAATTACAGACAACTTTTGACTTATGTTGATTTCTAGACTTTACGGTGGAATGAAGGCAACATGCATTTTACAGACACCACCGGAATTTTGAATGTTGGAATTTCCCTGGCTAGCGCTGTGAGGCACAGACGTCTTTCAGTGCTGGGTAGCAGTTACAGCTCCCAGACAGTCATCTGATTGTGAGGGTGCACTGTGCTCCGAAACACAGCTTTAAATGCAGTTTGAGCTTCCAGTGGGGTTGTTAGGACAGAGTCAATCCATGAGAACTTGACGGTCATCTGGCCACTGTTGAACGTGTATTGTTGGGGAAGCCTTAGATCCTAGCAAATGTTCTAGAAACTTTAGTCCTGTCCAGATTCTCCTCATGGATAATGGTACCTGACCCCTGGCTCCTGGGCAGTGTTTACTAATGATGCCCAGCTGTCCCTTCCCCAGAGAGCTGTTCTGAGCCACTTGGGAGCCATCTTGGCCTGGAAGCTGTGCCATCCCCACTTATCCTCAGTGGGTCAGACTCCTCTCTCTCAACAGAGGGACCAATCTCCATAGCATAGCTCTTGCCCTAGAGCTTCTACATGTGTCCACACCGGAGCTAGTCTCACGTGGATTCCACGTTCTGTTATACTTCCCATCCCCTCAGGCAGTCTGGTTTCTTACTCGCTTTCTCAGGAAAAGACCCAGTATACTAGTCTGGTTTCTTTTTCTGTGATAAAACAATGACCAAAATAAACTGGGGAATGAAAAGGCTTACACTTCCTACCACAGGGCATCAAGAGGAGTCAGGAACTCAAGGCAGGAACCTAGAAGCAGGAACCAAAGCCAAGACTATGAAAAAGCTGGTTATTGACTTCTTCCCTGTGGCTTGCTCAGCCTGTCTTACACAACCCAGGACCACTCACCTTTGCGTGGTCCCGCCTATAGTGGGATGGTCCCGCCTATATCACTCATTGATCAAGAACATTGGCCGCAGGCCAATCTGATGGAAGCAATTTTTAATTGAAGTTCCCTCTTCCCAGATGACCCAAATTTGTGTCAGACTGACAAAACTCATTAGCACACTCCGCTTGGAAGGAGCCCAACCATGCTCAAACGCTAAGAATTCTCCCAGGGCAGGACCAGGCTTCTACCCTGGATGACCGTGCTCTTTTCAATCCTTGAGGCTGGTAGATCTTTCCCCTTGTGTCAATCTGGATGTTCCCCCCCCCCAGAGACTCCCCGGATCTCAGGACTGTTTCATTCATGTCCAGTCCCTAGCTCAGAATTTCTTCAGTCCCAACTGTCAAAAGGCCTTCCTGCAAGTCAGTTAAAACAAACAGACCAAAACCCCAGTAGAAAGCCAGCGTGGTAAAGGAGCAATCACAGCTCACTGAGATGAAAATTGAGATATGAAAACAGAGCACATGGCAGCCCCACTTACGAGAGAAGTGGGAATTAAGACTACCCTGGAGTACCTGCTCCTAACCACTAGATTGGGAGGAAATCCAGCATAATTTTTAGTCTTGTATATCCGTCCAATCTAGTAGTGGTGGGTTCCTTTTTCTTTTGTTACGAATAAATTGCTTCTCAAAAAAAAAAAATGCCCCTCGTAGAGAAGAGTCCACTCCTGGGAAATGACCCTGACACAGCTCTACAAAGCCCTTTAGAGCAGAGGGTGAAAGGGCTGTGCAAACCTCACTTGTTAGCCGGGGCTCTGCCTCCCCGGGAAGGCTTTGTGCTCTTTATTTTGCTTCTCAGGTCACAAAGAACCGATTGCTTCCTTTGTTCCTTTTGTCCTATCGCAGCAAGAGTCTTTATTGTTAACTTTTTCTCTTTCTTTCACTTCCACCCAAAACCTTTCTCTCTACAAGGCCATAAAATACCCTGCTGATTGACGAGCCAGGCCTTCAACGTGTTTGCCTTCCCACATCCCTCTCAGGGTTGGGGAACAGGCACTTTGACCACGTGTCTGTGTTAAGTGTCTGTGTATGTTTCCTTCAGAGATCAATGTGATTCATGTTCCCGTTTCCTCTCTCCACAGAGGCATTTACTTCTTCACCTCAGCGGCGTCAAGGTGGGCCAGTGACACAGGGGTGGCATTGGTCATTTCCAGTCAGAAGCTTAAAGACCCATCCTGTCGGTCACCATCACAGCCATCTGCAAAGTCAGCACATATCAGCAAGGGTCTTTCCCTTCAGTCTGAACCCTGGCATGAGACTATCCCGGTGCGGAGACATGAAGGACTGTGTGACGAGAGAAGCGGGCCCTCATGGCGCGAGGCCCTCTTATTTGCAGTGTGCTACCTAGCTTTCCAAGAGGTCTTTTTTAAAAAAAAAAAATTTATTTATTATGTATACAATGTCTGTGTGTATGTCTGAAGGCCGGAAGAGGGCACCAGACCTCATTACAGATGGTTGTGAGCCACCATGTGGTTGCTGGGAATTGAACTCAGGACCTTTGGAAGAGCAGGCAATGCTCTTAACCACCGAGCCATCTCTCCAGCCCCTCCAAGAGGTCTTTACGTCCTAATTCCCATCATTTCCTTTCTGTCCCAAATATCACCTTTGCTGTTATAGAATCATTTGACTAAATAGAACGTTTCTCTTGCTTTTATTCTCGTCTCTTCCCTATTTAGTTAAGAGAAAGCACTTTTTTGTTCATGTTTTTCATTTGGGTGGGGAGTGCATGCCTGTGGAGGTCAGAGAACAGGTGGTGGAGTCGGTTCTCTTCCTCCACCACACGGGATTGAACTCGTTTGGCAGCAGACACCTTTAACCTCTGAGCAGTTTTGCCGGCCCCTCTCTTCTCTTCCTGAATTATTCAGTACAAAATCAATTATGTAAAGCCTAGAAGGTAGTTGTTTGGTGACTAGAGAAGAAATGTGGTGGCCCAGAGTAGGGTGCCAGCACCTAAAGAGGTTTTCCTCCTAAAACATAAGAACGAGGCTGGAAGAAAATCGTGAGACAAAAGTATGCAGACCACTAAGTGACCTGACACCCAGGAGATGAGCTCTGCTCTACAGGCCTGGGCATCCGGGGTCTAGGGTTCATTTCTTCCCGCTGCAGTTGAATTATAAGAGCATGCGCTAGCCCTGGGGCATCCTGCTGTTGGGGAGTCAGTTTAACAGAAGTGTGTCAAACCCTTCTGAGCTGTCGGCTCAAATCAGATAAGTGAGTACAGTATAGATTGTGGGCTGGGGTTCTCGTATCACAGAAGGGGGCTACCATAATGGAAGGGAGCGATTCTAATGACTCCTGTTTAATAGGACTGGAATTGGAGATGTACTATGATAGTGGCTTCCCAAAAACAGATGCTCCTTTCTCAGCCTGCTATGCGTGGCCAACAAATGGAAGCAAGATTGGGGATATTCAACACGTGCTGTGGTTCTATGGTCTAATATCTGCCCCACCCTCCGGTTCAATTCTAACCTCCAAGATGCTGCTATCAGCAAGACAGGGCTTTCGGAAGGGGATAGATCATGAAGGCAGGGTCATCATGAATGGGGTTAGTGTCCTTAAACAAGAGATATTAGACCCCATTTGCCTCTTCCTCAGAAGACACAACTAGGAGGAAACAGAACGTCTCCAGAGAGTAGAGCTGCCAGACCCTTGATCTTGGACTGATCGTGAGAAATAGATTTCTGTTGTTTGGAAGGCACCCAGCTCATGGTGTCTCGTACAGCAGCTAGACCCGACCAAGACAGCGTGTATAAAAGTCCAAGGGAAATCAAAAATCCCAATCTGGTACACTGTTGTATCGAGTTCACCTTCAGGAAGGTCGGCAATATGGTCCCTAGTCCTCAAGAAAAGAAGCTTAGGGTGTCATCAGAATTTGGAGCTCATTTTGCATAGTGGCCAATACACTTTTACATTTTGCAGCTACCTCAATAAGATAAAGGCCAACCTGCCTTCCTTCCTTCCTTCCTTCCTTCCTCAGTCAGGGTTCTCACAATATAGTCCTAGCTGGACTGGAACTTACTATGTAGACTAGGTTGGCCTCAAATTTATTCACAGAGATTTTATCTCCCTCTGCTTCCTAAGCTACCATACCTGGCTTAAGAATTAGACATCCATGGAGCAAAGCATCCAGACTGTCTGCATTAATAGATCTGCCCAGAGGACCATAGTTTACCAGAGCTAGAGCAGAGGTGTCAGAGGGTGAGCGTCTTACCATCAGGGTTATGGTTAGGAAGGACCATGAATTTATTCCTGTGGAAAAGAGAAAGGAAAGCTCGGGGTGACAGAAACGTCAATCACAAAGTCTGTTTCAGAGGAAGAGGTTTCCTCTAGGGACAGAGGGCATGCTCACATCTTGGACTCAGCTCCTAATCTTTTTTTGATTCAGAGCAGGAAAATGTGAATCGGTCCTTGAAGGCTTAAGAAGTATCCTTGCCCCGCTAAAAATCCCCATTCTCTGATTCTCAGGAAAATCATCTGCAAATCAAGAGAGAATTGAAGGGCCAGGAACGGAACAGTCTGTAAGCACCGTAACTTCCTGCTAAGCGCCTGCACGCTATCGGATGCTTCTCTGGAGCCTGAATGACCAAGACAACACAGGGCTCTGCTCTCTAGGCTAGAGCATCAACAATGAGTCATTGCGATTTCTGAAGTGAACGAGCTACAAAGAGATAGAAAAAAAGTAGAGGCTGACAAAGACTAAAGGTTCTTGGGGGTGGGGGTAGACAGGGGGGTGCAGCCTTGAACCTACACCATAGAAGCAGCTCAAGAGGAGTGGCAGGAAACTGGATCCAGAAGCCTAGAATTATTATTATTATTATTATTATTATTATTATTATTATTATTATTATTATTATTTTATTTTTTATATTGCTTTGACCAGTAGAAAGTTTTTTTAATGGAAAAGTATAAAATTCAAGTAATAAAAATATACCCTTCCCCTAAAATGTCCACTGGCAAATGGCTGAAGTATCTAGAGGCAATAACTCCTACAGTGACTGACACTTTGCTATCATTCCCTGTTTCTGTGGTGGCTATTCTCCGCATCATTATCATGGATAACCTATCATGACATATGCCACAGACACCTGGCAGAAGTAGCTTTCTTGGGGCACAGACTGATTCTGGCCTAGGGTTTCTAAGGGGTGTCAATGCCTCGTGGTGGGGAAGGCACCGCTGAGAAGCTGGTATACGGTGGTAGGATCATGAGACAACCAGGCTTCACAGGGGTAGAACAGGAAATAAGTTGGTCTAACCACCGGCAGCCCACCCAGAAAGACCTATTTCTGCCAGCAACCTCCCCAAACGGCACACCAGCTGGGGACCAGTGTGCAGACATGGGAGCTGTAGATTTATATTCAGATAATAATATTGCCTTCTATGACTCCTAACAGAACTGTACTTATCACCACATATTTACAATGTCGCATGTCATCCCATTTCCAAATGAGTCTATCATTAATTAACAAAGGAAATCAATTATTTGATAGCATCTTAATGTTCCACCAAACAGACTTCTTTGTAAGCGTTATCTATTATGAGTTTTGCTTCTTGTTTTCAGACACATAAAGGATGTTTCTGTGTGTAACCTTTTTTGATGTTTTTAGAAGTTGAAATCCTGGGTTAAATTTTATAAAACTTAATAGTGTGCTTGATAACTATCTATATTGCTTTTTGGAAAGGTTGTGCCTGCACCAATTTGGATTACCCTTTGTTACTAACCCCTCTCCAACGTGGCAGAGAAATTTTAAAAATAGAAGTTTTCATGAAAATGAACTAATATTAGATGTAACACTCATTGAAATGGTATCACTTTTTAATTTTAGAGGAAAGTCTGCATTTCTTTTCTCCCTATAAAATTAGATGTTCTTATACTTACTAAATGTTTGTGTTCCTCTTTGGGAACTGCTGGCTCTTATCAGCTTCTGTCAAAGGTCTTTAAAAATCAGTGTACTTGCTGGGTGTCGATGGCACACATACCTTTAATCCTAGTACCACAGCAGGTGGATCGCTGTGGGTTCAAGGCCAGCCTGGTCTCCAGACAGCCAGGACAACACAAAAAACTGTCTTGAAAAAAGAAGATTATTAGCTGAAATCATTTATTTTCCCCAGTTTGCTTCTTTGCATTTTCTGTGTGATATATTGGGACAATCAAGGGTTTGTGGGGTTTTTTTGTTTAAGTCTTTTTCTTTGTAAGTTTATTCAGATAGAATTTAAAGCAGTCTGGGGCTGGACTTGGTCGCACAAACCTGTTATCCCAGCTACATGGGAGGCTAAGGCAAAAGGACAGAAGCTAACCCTGGCTGTTGGGGCTGTGAGAAAGTTTGGGGCAGCCTAATGAGAACCTGTTTTGAAAGCTTTTATGAAAGCCCGGGCCTTTAGCTAGTGGTAGAGGGTTTGCGTAGGTTAGTTAGAAGTGTGTTGTTCAGTTGGGTGTTTTCCAGCACTTTCTTCTTGATGTCTATTTCAATTCCATTATGGTCAAGGAATATTATTAATGTGATTTCTATAGTCCTAAATTTGTTATGGTGTGTTTTATAAACTAAAACGTGTATCCCATTTTTGCTGAATAAAGTAATGTATAGGTATCAATTAGAGCAAGTTGATTGATAATTTTTCATACTTACCTTCTCATAGCCTGTGTGTTCTAGCAATTGTGAATGGGGTGAGGGTTGTAGAACTCCCCAGCAACAAGTCTAAAACCCTGAGTTTGGACTCCCAGCACCCACATAAAAATCTAGGTGTGGTGGCACATGCCTATCATCCCTGAGCTGGGAGGCCGAAGTAGGAAGCTCCGAAGTGTGCTGGCAGCTTGGCTAGCTGAATCAGTGAGCTCCAGCTTCAACTATAAAATCCCTGTCTCAAAAGTTAAGATGGATCCAGGTGGGGTGGCAAACTTTAATCTCAGCACTGGGAAGGCAGAATCAGAAAGCTTTTTATGAGTTTGAAGCCAGCCTAGTCCTTCTAACAAGTTCCAGGCCAGCCAAGGCTACATAGGGAGACTTGGTCTCAAAGGGAGGGAGGAAGGGAGAGAGGGAGGGAGGGAGGGCGAGCAATTGAGAAAGACACAGACATCAACCACTGTCCTCCGGGATCACACATATGCACTTGCTCCTCCCACAACATATGCATACACATGAACATACACAGAAAGAAACTGGTTTTGTCTGAAGTTAACATAGATACAGAAGACTTTTCAGTTTAATGTTAGTGTGGTATTTCTTCTTTCCATTCATCTCTATACAAACATATAGACTGAGTTTCTGTAGACAATGTATAGTTAGCCTTTAAAAAACAAAAACAGACGGGCAGTGGTGGTGCATGCCTTTAATCCCAGCACTCGGGAGGCAGAGGCAGGTGGATCTTTGTGAGTTCAAGGCCAGCCTGGTCTACAAAAGCTAGTTCCAGGACAGGCTCCAAAGCTACAGAGAAACCCCGTCTCGGAGAAAAAAAAAAACCCAAAAAAAACAAACAAACAAACAAAAAACAACCAAACAACCCAAACAACAAAAAAACTCCCATTCATGATCTTTTGCTAATATAGACCAGTCATCAGAAAATTTCGCATGAAAAAGCTCCGAAGGCTCCTGGACTAGGGTACAACGCAGAGTCTCCTGATGTGGGAGTGTTCTCCTGTATTTTGTATTACTCTTATTGGTTGGTAAAGAGCTGCCTGGCTTATAGACAGGTCAGCCCTTAGGTGGGCAGAGTAGACAGAACAGAAGTTCTGGGAAGAGAGAAGGAAGTGAGCCAGACGCCACGAGCCACCATCACAGATGGATGCAGGTTAGACCTTTCCGGTACGTCACCACGTGGTGACTTACAGACTTTTATAATGGGTTAGTTTATGATGTGAGGGCTAGCCAAGAAAAGTGTGGAGATAATGAGCCAGGCAGAATTTAAATGAATCCAGTTTGTCATGTGGTTATTTCGGGTGCAGGCGGCCAGCGGCTGGGGAACACAACACGCACCTCTCCACCTAATTACAACAGTCTCCCCGCAAGATCAAGACCTTAAGGAACATCTCATTCCCATACTAGTCTGCCCTCAGCCTACCTTGAAGTGTGAATGAGTGAGTGAGCGAGCGAGCGAGCAAGCATGTGTAGGGCAAAGGACAGCCCTCTGGAGTCGGTTCTCTGCTTCAACCATGTGGATTCAGATCCCAGGGACTGAACTCAGGTCGTATGGATGGACAACAAAGTTCTTTGTCTATTGATCCACCTCTCTGGTCCCCACCTTACCTTTTGACAGAGTCTCTTCCTGAACCTGGACCCAGAACTCAATGACTCAGCTAGGGTGGCCAGTCTCAGCGTTCTGGAGATCTGCCTACCTTGCCCCCCAAATGCCAAGATTATTACAGATACATGCTGCTCACTATACCTGACCTTTCACACGGGTGCCTGGGGTCCAAGGCTCTGTTGCCCGCATGACAAACGCTTCACTGGCTGTCACCTCTCCAGCCACTCAATGCTTAATTCTTTAAAATAATTGTTACATTGCTTTATTGTTCACATGTACACGTGCACATAGGTCACCATGACACACATGTGAAGGTCAGGGGTCAACTTTCAGGAGTTGGTTGTCACCTTGTACTATGTGGATATGGGTCCTGGGGATCAAACTCAGGTTTTCAGGGTTAGTGACAAACATCTTCACCTCCTGAGCTGACTCACCGATCCATGAGTTGATGGACGTCACTGGCAGTGTGGTCCTCAAAGGCTCCAACATGTCTGAAAAGACCAGTTATTTTCAGATATGCTTGATAGCTTAAGCATCCTGTCTAAAGAGCATTATTTTAATGATCAAAGAAGAAAATCCTTTCAAAACCACATTTATTGGGGCTAGAGAGATGGCTCAGCAGCTAAAAGAGCATACTGTTCTCCCAGAGGACCCAAGTTTGGCTTCTAAATACCTGCCTGGCAGCTTATAATCACCTGTAACTCCAGCTCCAGGGAATCTAACACCCTCTTCCAACCTCCACAGGCACTGTGCACGCATACACACACCACAAATAAAAATATATAAAAATAAATTTTAGATGGGTTTGTTTCTAAGACACCAGGAGCATACAGTCACTTTACAGATACAAGAGTTGCCACAGAGCCAGGTGTGCAGAGCAGAATCAACAGGGAAGGACTCAGGAGGCAGAGTGGCTATGCTTCCAGAAAGAGTGGGCCTAAGAGCCTCTCGGAAGCTTAACAGGGAGTTCGTGTATTATGCCCAAAGCGCCTCCCTCTATCCTGCTGGAGTCTGTACGTCTGTCTAGTAAAGCTGCTGGGTTTACACGGCTGAATGATGTCACAATGTGAAATTAAGCCCTAAAGGAATTTCACAATTCCGTCATACCTTACATCCTCCTCAGTACGTGAATAAAGGTTCCAGTCCAAATCAGAGTCCAACTCCTCTCTGGACAGCTCTGAGAGTTTTTTACAAGACACATAGGGACTCCATAAATGGAAGACATTGTTTACATTACTGCAAAATTCAACCTCCAGGGAGACTGTACTAATCAAAGCTGTGATGTCCTAGCATAAGGATAAATGTATCAATCAATGGCATAGAATTGAAAACCTAGAAATAAAAATGTTTTAAAAATGGAAAAACTGGGGCTCAGTTTTCCCTGAATTGGCTCAGTGGTTAAGAACATGTACAGCTCTTCCAGAGGATGAGACTTTGGTTCCTAGCACCCTCCGGGCACTCACACTACCTTTAACTCCAGCTTCGGAAAGATCAGACAACTAAGGACCTGAACACACATGCATACATGTACACACACACACATACATGCTCAAACACACATGCACACACACATGCAGGCACGCACACACACGCGAACACATATACAAAGACACACAGATACAAGCACATACATGCTTGCATGCACACTTCAATGGAATACAAGAGCCAAAAGAGTTAACTTTAGGTGATGAAAGTTGGAATAACTGCTCAATAAAGATCAATAAAAAAGGGAGGGTAGAAGAAAGCTGGAATAATTGAGCAGCAAGATGAAGGCATGCTGAATTGTTAGACCAACCATGAAATGCACATCCCTAAATCCATACAGGTGCAAACAACGGAAAGAGAAGGGGAAGATACTACGTGCAGAATTCTGATAGCATGCCCGTGTTCTTCCCTTTTGAGGTGGCACACAACTCCGGAGGTCTTCCTGTGGACTGTGCATGGCAACTTCCTTGCTGAGTACTATAGGGATGACATGGGTGTGCAGGAACACACTGGCACACTGGAGGTCAGGAATCCATGAGCAGGATCAATAGTAGGTTTTTCCAGCAATGTGTAGCAAAAATGGCATTGTACCTATGCAGTTTTTCCCCTTAAAACACATAACCCCAGTCTAATCATGGGGAAAATTCCAATAGTAAATCCTACAGAACACTTGATTGTCACACCAAAGAGGGGCTGGAAAAGTATAGGGGTGCAGCCGGTGCTGAGCACCCACAAGACCTGGACTCACTCCCCAACAGCACCCAAAACCAGCCCCAGCCCCCAAACATCCTTTCATTCAGACTGTCAAGATCACTGAAAACAATGATCTGTGACAAGAGGACCCTAGGAAAATACAACACGGTACCCTAGATTCTGGGACAGAAAAAGAGTATAAGGTGGGGGGGGAAGGGGGACTAGCTAAATCTTAATAGGGCATAGGTTTTAGTTAGCAATAAAATCCAATAATGGGCCAGTAATTACAGATACACCATGCTAATATATGATGTTTATGATAGGGAAAATTAGGTTGGCAGAGTTCTAAGGGAAAAGGTTTATATTTTAAAAGATAGGGCTGGTGCCTTTGCTCAGTGGGTAAAGGTATCGACTGCCAAGTCTGACCTAGGATCTACATGGTGGAAGGAGGGAACTGACTTTCAAAATCTGCCTTCTGAGCTCCACAAGTAAGCTCTAGGCACATAGGCACGTGTGCACACATGCACACCACACAGATGAATACATGTAGTGATTTTTTAAAAAGATAACAATAGTCTTATAAACAATACAATTTTAAAATGGGCAAAGATTTGAGTACACATTTATCTAAATGCAATCTACAAGAAAGACGTTCAGCCCCATTGTCAATAGGGATTTCCAAAGCCCAGCCACAGAGTTGATTGCCAAGCACGGTAACGTCATGGCTGTAATAGAAAAGATACACAATGAGGAGCATCAGCCGGGACAGACACACACCGGAACCCTGGACAGTGCTGGAGGGGGAATGGCAAGGGCATAGCCTACTTCAAAAACCAGTCTGTTAGATCCCCAAAAGCTAAAACAGAGGCTGTGCAACCCAGTAGTTCAGGCAGGCATGGTGGTGCACACCCTTAATCCCAGCAACCTGGAGGCGGAGGCAGGTTCCTTTCTCTTTTCCTGCTTGAAGTCTGTGAGTTCAAGGCCAGCTGGGGATACATAGAGAGACCCTGCCTCAAACCAACAAAACTCAGCAGTTTCACTCCTAAAGCTCAAGAGAATTAATAAATGTATCATGAACATGAATATTCATAACAGCATTATTCATAGTCACCCGAAAATGGTAGCAAACCAAATATCCATCAACTGGATGAATACTAGTAAAAACCTGACACCATCGCAACATGGGTCGTAAAAAGCTAAGGAAGGACATGAAGTGCTGATACATCCTAAGAACATGGACAAACAGACTAAGAACATGGACAAACAGGCTAAGAACATGGACAAAGCTTGAAAATGCTGTTCTAAGTTAGAGGAACCGGGTATGGAAGACTGTGGACTGTGATTTTGTTTGTATGAAATGTTCAGCTGGTGAATCCATAGACACTAGATTCGTGGTGATCAGATACTAGGGCCAAGCAGTATGGAAGCGATTGCCAGTGTTAATGTGTACAGAATCCCTGGGGCAGGGCAAATCTCGGTTTAGTGGCAAAGCTTTGGGATATAGAAATGCATGAGTCAAGAGATAACAGACTTTACTCCGTTTTCTTCCTAGGATGTGAAGACTAAACACCTGTGATTTGTAGAGAAACTGAGGCATAGAGAAGCTGTGGGATTTCCATCCCTTTAGCCAATGGCTTTTGGGAATTACGAATCCTAGGGCGTGGTCTTGTCTGCAGATGTCACAATTTATAAGCTTAGGGAGAGGGTCTTGCCCTCTTGCTCCTGCGCTCTCTCAGGTGGTCGGAGTGGAGCGGCTTCATCTTCACCCCTGGACAGAACGACTGGACAAAGGCAACTGGATCAGCGGCAGCATCTAAACTGTTCTGTATCAGTGAGTGCTTGCCCTATTTTATAAATTCTCAAGAACCCTTAACAGACTCTCCTGGCTTCTCGCTACAAAGAAAGGAACTACTGCTATCTTAAAGGGCAACAGTCTGGCGCCTGGTTTAGGTAGAGCTGGTGTCAACCCTACAGCAGAAGGTAAGGCAAGGTGAGCTGAAGATTGCACCCTTATTATGGGGAGTGCAGGTCCAGGTACCTGGAGTCATTTTCATTCACATAAGACAATGCAACAGTCACTTTAGAAGACTATATGATCATTACCGTGTCAGAACTGGCAGTTAAACTGTGAGAGGAAAAAAAAAAGAACCATGGCCTACTGTGCCCTTCTCATTTCCACAGCTGTCAATGAGTTCACAGAGCATGAGAGCCAAGACTGAGGACCTATGACAAGCCGTGGTGTTTACTTTGTGCAAGGATGAAGAGTCAATGCTTCAAGAGTCTAAGGAGCACCCAGGCACACGCCTGTGACAGCTGTTGGAGCAGGTACACAGTGTGGCGCCATGACACATGAAGCTCCATGCGGGGAATTGTAGGACCTGGGAACCCGAGTGTCTTCCCTGCCTGTACGGGTGCTGGAGGGGAGAGCACCCTGGAAGACAGAGGGTGTTCACGGGGCAGGAGCAGCAGGAGGTCAGCTGAGGAAGGCTAAGGGATGACAGTGGCGAAGGAATCTAAGCAGCACCAAGCCAAGGCAGAAATGCTCCCTGCTGGAGGAGGAAGCTAGGCTGGTGGTGACGACAGACATCGTGAAGTATTTCCTTCACCCCAACAGGCAAAACCCAAGAATGCGTGTAAACAGCCAAAGCGCAGACAACTTAGTCCACATGACCCCACTGAGATCAGCCAAAGCAAGAACGCTGGCGTTACTAGGAAAGTGGGGACCTGGATAGAGAAAGCGTGTCTGCAACAGATATGGAGCCAACTTCAGAGGAATTTAAAGCAGAGAGAAGAGTGGGCTCGCCTAGCCTCAAGCCTGGTCCAGCTGCAATCTGAGCTCACCACCTGTTATCAATATTTGTTAGTCAAGGTTCTCTTAAACAGAACCAACAGGATGACTGTATCACACACATGAATACACACACACACACACACACACACACACACACACAAACAACATCCAAATCACACCCGGGAAGCTGGGCCTCCAGTACTTGCTTGCCTCTGAGCCTGGGGATCATCGCAGTCTGAGTAATCCACAGTGGCTGTCTCTCCTTGAAGAGACCGACAACCCAACATCTGCTCAGTTCACAAGGCTGGATGCCTCCATGGTCCCAGTCTGCCACTGAGAACCTGGAGGTTCCCGCTGGTCCCTAGCCCCTGCTGGGAGCCTGGGACCGCTGGCTCTGGTAGCGGTGAAGGAGGGGCAGGAATAAGCTCGAGGCAGGAGTACTAATCCTTCTGCCATAACTCTTTTTATCTGCGCTGCTGCCAAAGTTGCCGCCCACCAATCAAGGTGATGGGCAGGTCTTCAGCTGCGGCTCCCAACGCAGGTGAATCTACTTGTGTCACGTTACCATTAAAAACAACCATAGATGGTTCTGGTACATGGGCCTATATCAGTTATCATTTTATTTTGGCCAAATTAGCTTTAATTTCCGTCCCTGAGAAGAAGAAGAGTTTATCAGTCTGCGGGATGAGTTCAGTCGCGACCTTTGCTAAAAATGTAAACAAGCATTTTGGGATGAGAACCATGTCAAGTTTTTTGCATACGTGTGGGGATCCGAACTCAGGTCCTCACGCTTGCACAGCAAGCATTTTGCAAAGGTGTCATCTCCCAGGTCTTTGCCTTTTCATTTGAATTGTCAAGTGGAAGGGATTATAATAATAATTATGATAAATAAAAGGCAAATCAACAGTTATTAACAGCCATTATTGTTATTTTTAAATTGACATTTTAATATCAACTATGATACTACGGTAGGAAGGAAATTCTTTTTGTACTCCTAGTCTTATAACACCTTTCACGATAGAGCTGGGTGTGGAGGCCTAAGTTCAGCAGCCCAGCACTCAGGAGGTGGAAGCAGGAGGATCAGGAGTTCAAGGTCACCCTCAGCTACTTAGTAAGTTAGAGGTCAGCCTGGGCTACATAAGACCCTGTCCTAAACAAACAAGTAAACTCGAACTAAATCTCTCCTTAGCCACGTTAGGACTAAAATCTGATGGCTCATTTTCAAAGGCATCTGAGCCAGGTGCACATGGACAGGGACCGCCAGATTCCAATAACACCGGCAGGCCTGGCCACCCTTCCCCATCCATTCCTGCTAAGCTTTTCCCTCTCCGCCAAAACAGGAGTTTAGAGAACATTGCCAGCAGCCAAGTTTGCCTGGGAGGTGATGCACCGCCAAACTTTAAACGCAGAAGATGTAAAATTTAGCAATAAACCCACGCATAGTTTTTGTTGAGAAAAAGACATAGGTTAGTGGTCTTAGGGCAGGTAGGGCCCAGGTGATGTGGAAGATCGTGCACACTTCTCAGTTTCAAAAATAAAAAAAAAAAAAAGCGGGGAAGGTCCTGTGTTTGGGTTTATAAACTGTTGTCTGTGGTAGGCAGCATGTATGTCTTGCTCTCACCCCTCTCAGTCTCCAAGACTCTTATCATGAAGTGAGGGTCTTGGTCCCCACGGTAGAACTGGAACTGCTGAGTCTAGGTGGAGACAGGCTCAGCTGGGACAGCACTTCCTGGTGCTCCCTGAGCCTCTCTCTGGGCTCTGCAGCCCCACACACCCTACTGCCGGCATTCATTGCCTTGAGCTCTGCTCACAGCCTAGCAGAGGCCTCCAGGTGCTTCCGAGTCGCTGCTACTTTGTTTCTCTGTCTCCCCAACAGCGGTTCCCACTTCTTCCTCTCCTCAGGTCTCCAGCTAATTGTATGTTCGCTCTCACAGGGGAACTCGCAACAAATCTTTCCAACAAATCCACCTAATGGCTTCTGTTCTCTGTCTCAGACGCTCAGTCTCTCTCCCTGTCTGTCTCTCTCTCTCCTTACATTATGCCTTCCTTTCAAGTGAGTCAATAGTACAGTGGTTTGAATAAGAATAGCCCTCATGGCTGATCTCCAAAATATACAAAGAACTCAAGAAATTGGACACCAAAAGATCACATAATCCAATAAAAAAAAGGGAGTAAAGACCAAAAAGAGAACTCTCAACAGAGGAATCTAAAATGGCTGAAAGACATTTAAGGAAATGCTCAACATCCTTAGCCATCAGAGAAATGCAAATCAAAACAACTCTGAGATTCCATCTAACACCTCTAAGAATGGCCAAGATCAAAAACATTGATGACAACTTATGCCGGAGAGGGTGTGGAGAAAAGGGAACACTTCTGCATTGCTGGTGGGAATGAAAGCTGGTACAACCCCTTTGGATGTCAGTGTGGAGGAAACAACCTTCCTCAAGACCCAATAATACCGCTTTTAGGTATATATCCAAAGGATGCTCAATCGTGCCACAAGGACATGTGCTCAACTATGTTCATAGCAGCTTTATTTTTCATAGCCATAACCTGGAAACAACCTAAATGTCCCTCGACCGAAGAATGGATAAAGAAATTGTGGTACATTTACACAATGGAGTACTACACAGCAGAAAAAAATAACGACAGCTTGAATTTTGCAGGAAAATGGATGGAACTAGAAAACATTATTTTGAGTGAGGTAACCCAGACACAGAAAGACAGTTGTCACATGTACTCACTCATAGGTGGTTTTTAAACATAAAACAAAGGAAGCCAGCCTACAAACCATAATTACGGAGAACTTAGACAATAATGAGGACACTAAGAGAGACTTACATAGACCTAATATACATGGGAAAGTATAAAAAGACAAGATCTCCTGAGTAAATTGGGAGCATAGGGACATTGGGGGAGGGTTGAAGGGGGAGGGGAGAGGCAGGGAAGGGAGCAGAAAAAAATGTAGAGTTCAATAAATATCAATAAAGAAAAAAATTAAAAAAATAAAAAGGCATGCACCACTACCGCCTGGCCCTTAAAAAAAAAAAAAAAAAAAAAAGAATGGCCCTCATAGGTTCATATATTTGAATGCTTAGTGACCATGGATTAGGAGATGTGGCCTTTTTGGAGGAAATGTGTCACTGGGGTGGGCTTTGAGATTTCAAAAGCCCATGCCACCCCCCCTCACCCCCGCAAAAGAAGCCCATGCCCAGTCCAGACTCTCTCTACCTGGGTATCAGAATGTAGCTGTCAGCTATTTCTCCAGTGCCGTGAACGCTGACAGGCTCCCACCAGGCCCCTGCCGTAAGGATAATGGGCTAACCCTCTGAAACTCTACCCAAGCCCCCAGTTGATAAAATTAAAGAGCCAAAGGCCTACAGTAGTGGAATCATGTCCTTCCACAGAAGGACAGAACTGGACTCGACACCAAATTTCCCTCTCAGTTCTGTAATTTACCCCATTCTAAAAGCAAGAGAAAGAGATGGGACCAGAGGCCAGGCACCAAGAACTGATAGACACCTTCCTTGTGACTGATTAAGCCTTCTGTTTTGAATTTTCGAATCATGAAGCTGTATCTTCTCTTTCCTTCTGTTCCTTTCCCTCTTTGTCCTCCAGGCTGACCTGTGCTTCAGACTCTTGGAAGCTAGGATTATCGCTATGGCCCTTTATGCCTGGTAGAGGCTATATTTCCTATTCAAATACAAACCCTTAACCATGGAAGATACTAAGATCCACGAGCTGTGTATAGTCCTGAGACCTATATGTTCTGTATATTTTTCCTGTGCACAGCCCAATAGGAAGGTCACAGCATATATTGTGTGGATACCCTGGATAAAGGGAAAACCGTGTCTCTGCTGGGGAAGGATAGGATGGTATAAGGTTTTGCAATACTACTCATAATTTAAAACCCATGCGTTGTTCATTTCTGGGATTTCCCACTTGACATATCCAGGTAACTGGAAACTTAGAAGGCAAAACCACAGTCAAGGGGGAGGAACAATATAAGTAAAAAATACCTCCATGTGGCACTGTGAGAGCCGTGGAAAGGGCAAGGCAAACAAGCCTGGGTGTGCATACTGCTCGCTTCACACCTCATGAGAGGCATGGGGTTTTTTCCTAATTTGATAGAGTTAGAATTTTTTTTAACTAAGAAAAATGAGACCTACCTGGATGGTGTTATTTGTTTTATCGTTGGAGGCCATTGAGGCCCTCGCTCATGATAAATCCCTAAAAGTGGAGGTGTCTAGACTGGATTAAGGCTCATCAAGGGAAAACTGCTTCTTCCTGGAAGAAACGTCTGGCCGTGGGCAGAGAGACACAGCAGTCTAAGCAACCCAAAGCATTATATAACACTGTGCTCTCCCCTTGAGAGCTAAGGCAGCTGAGCCTGCCAATCATCTAACCAGGAGCTTCCAACCAAGTTCGCCCTGCTTCAGGAAAGCCTGATCCACTTACAGACATGCTAAGAAAGGGGAAGGACTGATTATCACTTAAAGGTGACATGAATAGGAACGGCCCCCATAGACTCATGTGTTTGAATGCTTGGCCCATAGGGAATAGCACTGTAGGCAGTATGGCCTTGTTGGGGTAGGTGTGGCCTTAGAGGACAGGTGTCACTGTGGAGATGGGCTTTGAGGTCTCATATGTGCTGAAGCTACACCCAGTGTGGTCCACAGTCCCCTTCTGCTGCCTGCAGATTGAGATGTAGAACCTTCAGCTCCTTCTCCAGCACCATGTCTGCCTACATGCTACCATGTCCCACCATAACGATAATGGACTAAACCTCTGAACTGTAAACCACCCAATTAAATATTTTCTTTATAAGAATTGCCGTGGTCATGTATCACTTTCACAGCAATAGAAACCCTAAGACAATGTGCTTACTTCTCTTTTTCTATCTATTTTTCTTTCAGATACTGGCCAAAAGTCTAAGTGTGCTTCCCCTGGGGCTGAGCTGTTCACTTTTTCTCTGAAGCATCTCCACCCTGATGCCATGCCTCTTCTTCCCCGTATCCACTGCAAAGGAAATGGTTTCTTCCCCTCCTCTTTCCTATTCCCCTCATCTCAACAAGATTTATAGCTTAACTGCTCTGTTTTTGTTTTTTCTCAAACTCTTAATAAAATTGCACTTCTGAGTCTGTTTTTAAATTCTTTTATTAACAAGACTGAAAAACCAAAAGGGAGCTTTGGGTTCTTGATATCAGTGATAGCTCTAAGATATTTTTAGTCCTCCTGCAGGACCTGCTCATTTGCCCATCAAAAGAGTATAAGGGGGCTGGAGAGATGACTCAGAGGTTAAGAGCATTGCCTGCTCTTCCAAAGGTCCTGAGTTCAATTCCCAGCAACCACATGGTGGCTCACAACTATCTGTAGTGAGGTCTGGTGCCCTCTTCTGGCCTGCAGGCATATACACAGACAGAATATTGTATACATAATAAATAAATAAATATTTTTTAAAAAAGAGAGAGAGTATAAGGCTGGGCAGTGGTGGTGCATGCTTTTAATCCCAGCACTTGGGAGGCAGAGGCAGGTGGATCTCTGTGAGTTTGAGGCTAGCCTGGTCTACACAGAGAGCTCTAGGACAGCCAGAGCTACACAGAGAAACATTATCTCAGAGAGAGAGAGAATACGTGGGTGGATTTAGGAGAGTACTTTAAGGAAGATCCTGGGATGTCATATGTGGTCAGAATAACCCACTGTCCACACTTGCAGCTCTTTAGATGGGCAAATAGCCTCTGAGACATCCTGCAAAAGTCACGGTGAGCAACATTTATGACATACAAGTTTGTATTCTGTGGGCTACGGGGAGTGTCCTCTGTATCCCAGCGTTAGCATACAGTTGTGCTGACCATGAACAAAACACAACATAGATTTACTCTTCTTTTGTGGGTCTACAGACAGATTTGTAACACTGACCAAAACATAATACCACTCCCTAGCTCTCACCTTGACCCTGCTAAGCCAGTATTCAGGACCAGGGAGACAGATTTTTAAGTTCTCCTGTATGATAAACCCTAGAATTCCTTGGATTTGTTTACCTTTTAAATTAATTTCCATAACCTTTTCTACCCAGATTCCCATATCTCTAATAGTCTCTCTAAAGTATCAAACAAAGTATATACTTAAAACAGGTCCTATAAATAGGTCATGAGGAGCAGCCAAGTGAAATGTCACCAAGTCACCGTGGCACCAAGTGAACATTCAAAGGATAATGGACGGGCTGGAGAGATGGCTCAGCAGTTAAGAGCATTGCCTGCTCTTCCAAAGGTCCTGAGTTCAATTCCCAGCAACCACATGGTGGCTCACAACCATCTGTAGTGAGGTCTGGTGCCCTCTTCTGGCCTGCAGGCATACACACAGACAGAATATTGTATATGTAATAAATAAATAAATATTACAAAAAAAACAAAACAAAGGATAATGGACTCAAAGTGCTTCCTTCATGGACTGAGGCAATGGTGAAATAAACGTAAAGTTCTGAATTCAAACAAGATCAGGACAATCACCCCCTCACTGCCCCCTGCCCTTCACTTCCCAGGGAAACCAGCTCCTCCCTGACTGTCTTTGTCTATTAAAATAGCAGTGTTTACAAGAAAGCCTCAGAACACCAGCCAGAAGGACTCGTACCTTGGGCCAGTTGGCCACGAACCTCGCAGGGCTCTGGTTGTCCAGGCAGGGAGGCCATTTACCCATCTCCTACCTTGGAACAGTGGCGGGCTGCAAGGCCAAGGAATTTTGTGACATCTGTGTTGACCCGTGTGAGCTGATGTTTTGTGTAGCTGGCACTCAGTTCACTCTTTCATTCACAACTTTTCTAAAATGTTAAGATTTTGT
This sequence comes from Dicrostonyx torquatus, assembly GCA_028555095.1. Classification (NCBI taxonomy): domain Eukaryota; kingdom Metazoa; phylum Chordata; class Mammalia; order Rodentia; family Cricetidae; genus Dicrostonyx; species Dicrostonyx torquatus. The sequence continues at coordinate 3,059,447 of JAQHUG010000219.1, forward strand.
TTTATAATCATAGTAAATGGTAGTTGTTTTCATTTAATAATGCTGAATGGTTAGAAACCCTCCCTCCATGTCCTATTCTACATGTGTGTTTCATTGACCCAGGAAATACAATAACTCAGGCAATACTGGGTTGAAACACCTATTAAGGGGTCCCTAACACTACCATGTTCAGAAGATACCACTATGGTCCAGTTGTTATGCCCAGTCCATGGGAACTCCAAAAGACCACCGGGGGGCGGGGGACACCAACTCACTGAAATGCAAAAGCAAAGTTTATTGTGTGCACAATACAAGCCAGCAGGGACCTCGACAAAGCAACTGGTGCAGCAGCGGCAAGAGGAGGCGTCCTGCCCTTCTAGAGTGCATTACTTAAAGGCAAAAACCAAAACAGTTACATTAGCAGGGTATGGGTGACAGAATCAATCCTGATTGGCTCGAGTCTAGGGACTTCTCAGAAATTTTATTTTTGAACCTCACCTGTTGCTTGTCAAGTTTTTTTTTTTTTTTGACTGACCTTTGGATGGGGACGTTCTGCTGTTATCTGTACTTTCCAGATGGCTACCCTGTTACTTTTGCCCTAGCCATTTCTGAGGACTGGAGTGTTTTACGGGAAATGGCTTACACAAGACACAAGATGGAAGCAGATTTCTTTCTATTTTCATGTCTTTGTTGGTGTGTGCACGAGTGTGCATGTGTGTGTGTGTGTGTGTGTGTGTGTGTACATGAGTGCAGACACCTTTGGAGGCCAGATGACACCAAATCCCTTGAAGCTGGAATTACAGGTGTACAGTGGTGAACCAGCTGATACGGGTGCTGGGAACCAAAGTCCTGTCTCTGCAAGAGCAGTACACATTCGGTGATCTTTTTAATGCTAATTGAGGTATTTGAGCCCTTGGTCCTGGATCGCTGGAAGTGCTTGCACAGGGGACAGGCTTTGAGAGTTTGTAGCCCTGCCCCACTTCCAGTTTGCTGTCTGCCTTGTGATTGAAGGTGAGCCCTCTCAACTTTCTGCTCCCACTGCCGGCATTCCTACTATTACAGGCTCTCTCTGGGACCACAAACCAAAATAACCTCTTTGTAAGTTGCTTTTGGTCATGTACTTATCACAACAACAGAAAAACTAACACAAACTCTCAGTCTCTGAGACGTCTCTCTAGACCCTGGGTTTGTCGTTGTTTGTTTAAAAGACAAACTCTTGCTGCATGATCCTGGTTTTGAACTTGTGATCCCCTGCTCCAGCGTCCCTGGCTCAGGGACTACAAATGCACACCGCTGCTCTCAGTTGTCCCCCTCAGCTTTTTCAGGACACTGCTGATTGTGCTCAGTGCTAATACATTTTTCTAACTGCTAATGAGATCGAACACTTTTTCATAGATTTGTGTATGAGCATCCTCTTTATGAAGCTGGTCATTTTGTCTGTCTTTCTTTCCTTAATTTTTATTTGATTTTGTGTGTGTGGTGTGATGTGTGTATGGGGGTGTGGTGTGGGTATGTGTTTGGTACATGGTGTAGCGTGTGCACGCACATGTGTGTGTATGCATGTGTGTGGTGTGTGCAGGCATGCCCATGGATGAGTACAGAAGTTAGAGAATGTCTGGTGTCCTTCTCTCTCATTCTGCACTGAACTTGGAGCAATGCTGACAGTCACCAAACCCCAGTAATCGTCCTACTTCTGCCCCAACAGCTCTACACTCAGCCACACCTAGCTTTTCACGTGGATTCCCAGGGACCTCAGGTCACAGCAAGTACTTGCCCACTGAGCCCTGTCCTCACCACGCCCACTTCTTTCTGGCTTCTCTGCCTCTGGAGGGCTTGGATTAAGGACTTGCATTAGCTTACCTGACTTTGTAAGGGTTCTGTTTTCCCCCCAGCTTTTACAACAGGGCTTCTGAGCCTGGTGGTGTTGGCGCACACCTTTAACCCCAGAACTCAGGAGGCAGAGGCAGGCAGATCTCTGTGAGTTTGAGGCCAGCCTGGTCTACTAGAGCTGGTTCCAGGACTGACTTCAAAGCAACACACAGAGAAACCCTGTCTCAAAAAACAAAAACAAAACAAAAACAACAAAACAGGGTTTCTGTGTATAACCCTGGCCATTCTGAAACTTACTCTGTAGGCCAGGCTGGCCTCAAACACAGAGATCCACCTGCCTCTGCCTCCCAAGTGCTGGGATTAAAGGCGTGCGCCACCCACTGCCTGGCCTATAAAAGTTCTTTTTCGGGTCTGGTTATATGTCCTTGATTGGGTATATGTACTAATGGTTTTACTTTATTTACTTTTTACCTATCTTAGTGGTCTTTTATAAAATGAACACTCAACTTTAATGTGTTAAAATTATTTTTAATATTAGTGTTTCTGTTGAAGAACCAAAGTTCCTCCATTTTGCCCTTCGCCTTTATCTTGTGTCTTGTGTAAGCTATTTCCTGTAAAAACTCAGTCCTCAGAAATGGCTCGGGGCAAAAGGAATGGGGTAGCCACCCGGAAAGAACAGATAACAGCAGAATGTCCCCATCCGAAGGTCAGCCAATAAGAAAACTTCACAAGCAACAAGCAAGGTTCAAAAATAAAATTTCTGAAAAGTTCCTAGACAGGAGCAATCAGGAGTGAACCCATCACCCCAGACCCTGCTAATGTAACCTTTCTGGTCGTTGCCTTTAAATAATGCTCTCTAGAAGGGCGCGCACCTCCTCTTGCCGCGGTTGCGCCAGTTGCTTTGACGAGGTCCCTGCTGGCTTGTATTGTTCGCACAATAAACCTTGCTTTTGCATTTTGGTGAGTCTCCCTGATGGTCTTTTGGGATCCCCATGGACTGGGCATAAAAACCTTTCCCACTGCAAGTAGCCATGAAGATGCTACCTTCTCGAAGCCTCGTTGGTTGGCACTCCCTTTTCATCTTTATCATACTGGAGTTGCTTTTTCTTTATGAACAGTATGAGTTTGGGCTCAACTTTTCCATGCAATATCACATTTTGCCCATGCCATTGGGTGAAAAAGCCATCTTTCCCCACTTTTCAATGTTATTTTTTGTCATAAATCAAGTGTTCATAAACACATCAGTCTCTTTCTGGGCTTTGCATTATCCTATTGGTTTGTTTTCTAGTTTTATGCCCAAAATTCACCATTTTAAAAAATTCCAAATATGTTAAAAATAAATCCAATTGCTTAGCCAAACAAATTCTCTAACCCAAGTTCTATTTCATAAGTTTCTTTTCTATCCTTAAATTTTTATTTCCATATATAATTGAATTACTGTTACTCTGCTGCACACTTTCCATCACTATTTTGATTAATACTGCATTGAATTTCATATTTTAAAATAAGGGAATTTAGCAGCAACTTTTAAACACAGTAGGTAGTACTAAAGTCTCATAGTCCTGAAGGTCACAAAGAATAAAGGGAATTTTTATATTAGAAGAAAAGAACTAAGGATAAAACAGCTAAGCACCAATCTTCAGAAGTTAAGAACTAAGAGGAAAGAAATGGTAAAGATATGAGAAAGAATGGGACAAAACAAATATACAAGAGAGAAAGCAAATGTTGGTTCTTTATTAATAAAACTGAATCTGTTGGATCAAATCAAGATGAAAGCATGGCAAGATGAAGAATTCTGAATGGTCTTACATCATAATCTAAAACACTAAAAGAAATATAAACAGATGTTTTTGAAGTTTATGCAAGTTTTGAAGTTTATATATCTGAAAATCTGATTTAAATGGACAAATGTCAATGAAAATGCAATTTAACAAATGTGTAAAAGCGATTGTCCTGTTGCCAGTGGAGTAAAACCATCCATCATTGTGAATCACCACACCTGGAAAAGGTCCCAAACCTCTGCAGAGGTAGCAAAATGAGTTGTTCAAACATTCAGGTGGAAATAATCCCAACCGTCCAAATCCTTCCCGAGAACAGGAAATGAGGGAAAAAGTGCAACTTGGTGGTAGCTTGAGCAAGAGTAGCACTGACAGGCTCATACATTTGAATGTCTGATTCCCAGTTGTTGGAGCTGTTTGGGAAGGACTAGGGGAGATGGCCTTGTTGGAGGAGGTGTGTCACTGGGGGCTGACTTTCAAAAGAAAAAAAAATGGTTTCAGAAGCCTACACCATTCCTCTCTTCCTGCTTCAGATAAAGATGCAAACTCTCAAGCACTGCTCCAAAACCACACCTGCTGCCTGCTGCCACCATGTTCCCTGCCATGACACTCATGAACTCACCTGCGGCCAGCCTGCCACCATGCTCCCCGCCATGACACTCATGAAATCACCTGCAGCCTGCCTGCCACCATGCTCCCTGCCATGACACTCATGAAATCACCTGCTGCCTGCCTGCCACCATGCTCCCTGCCATGACACTCATGAAATCACCTGCTGCCTGCCTGCCACCATGCTCCCTGCCATGACACTCATGAACTCACCTGCTGCCTGCCTGCCACCATGCTCCCTGCCATGACGCTCATGAAATCACCTGCTGCCTGCCACCATGTTCCCTGCCATGACACTCATGAA
>JAQHUG010000219.1:3071731-3229864 GCA_028555095.1 Dicrostonyx torquatus
GAGACAGGGTTTCTCTGTGGCTTTGAAGCCTGCGCTGGAACTAGCTCTTGTAGACCAGGCTGGTCTCGAACTCACAAAGATCCGCCTGCCTCTGCCTCCCGAGTGCTGGGATTAAAGGCGTGCGCCACCACCGCCCGGCGAATTACTGATTTTTAAAGGCTGCTTTTTTTTAAAAAAAAAAAAAAACTATACCTTTACAAGAACAGGATAGAGAAAATTTTGCCTTTATAGTTCCTACTTTTAATAATTCCCAGTCTGAGCTGGGTGGTGGTGCCACACGCATTTAATCCCAGCACTTGGAATCTCTGTGAGTTCAAGGCCAGCCTGGTCAACAAGTGCTAGTTCCAGGACAGGTTCCAAAGCTCCAGCGAAGCCCTTGTCTGTTAAAAAGTACCACTGGAAAATTCTTCCACAAAGAATGTTAAACAGTCTCACTTTGCATCAATATTTTGTAAAACAGCTGTTAGAAATAATTTGTAAACAGTTTGTTCAACCTATAATTTACCATTATATGGATGATATTGTACTGGATGATTAAGACACAGATAACTTACAAAAATATTTGATTAAAGAGAATTTTGTCTTGTTGGGAACAAAACAAATTACAAATTGCTCTTGAAAAGACACAAAGAGGCAATTCTATTAATTACCTAGAATATAAGTAAGTTAGGGTTACGGAAAATTCAACTACTGAAAGTACAAATCAGGAGAGATCAATTACAAACTCTTAATGATTTTCAAAAATTGCTGGAAGATATTAACTGGCTAAGGCCCACAACTGGATTAGTTACTCAAGAAATCAGTAATTTATTTCAAACTTTACAAGGTGATAGTCCAAGAAAATTACCTGCTGAGGCTGAGAACACACTGGCTCTGGTAGAAAAGAAATTAATTACAAGATGTATGTGTGTATCGCTTAAAAAAGCAATAGACTTCAGTTTATAAAGAGAACTAATTGGATCCTTCTTTACACTATGTGGGAAACACCAATTTCTGGAGCTCCTACATTCTCTACTGATGCAAATAAAACAGGAAAGGCAGTTTATAAGTCAGGAAAAATGTGTGGCTCAAAGTCTTCATGATTCAGTTCAAAATTAGTGTTATATGCTATTTTCACGGTATTACTAGATATCCCAGAAGCTCTTAATATAGTTACTGACTCTCAATATGCAGAAAGGGTTCTTTTACATATTGAAACTATGAACTTATTCCATATGAATCAGAATTAACTTTGTTTGTATTCAATTACAACAAATAACCAGAAATGAAATCATCCATTTACATGACACATACTAGATCCCATACAGGTCTACCAGGCCCTCTAACATAAAGTATTGATGAAATTGATCAGCTATTGATAAAAAATGTGGTAGAAGGCTCAGAATTTCATAAGAAACACCATGCAAACAGCAAAGGTTTGAAGAGTTTTCTATCACTTGGCAACAAGCCAAGGAAATTATAAGGCAATGCCCTAATTTTCTTTGTATAACCAAACTCCACTACCTGCATAAAGTAACCTGAAGGGTACTCAAAGAAATGAAATTTGGCAAATGGATGTGTTTCATTTTGCAGAGTTTGGAAAATTAAAGTATGTGCACCATGCCATAGATACATATTCAGGATTACAAAAGGCAAGTGCTTTACACTCTGAAAAGGCTGATTCCATAATTAGAAATTTATTAGAAGTTGTAATGAATCTTTCTCTGGTCCATTAGCTCCCAAATAATGACATGGAGACTTCTTATTAATTACAAATGCTCAGCCTATAGCTTAGGCTTGTTTCCAACTAGTTCTTGTAACTTAATCCATTTACATTAATCTACATTCTGCCACCTGTGACAGTTACCACTTCTCATGCATATCGCCTGGCATTTCCACCATTCTTCTTCCTAGAGCTGCCTCTGTTCCCAGAAGTACTGCTTAGTCTTTTCCTGCCTAGGTGTTGGCAATTAAGCTCTTTATTACACCAATCACAACAATACATCTTTACACAGTGTACAAATATTCCACAACAAGAAGTTATGGTCATTATGGGAATGCCTGTACAAATTAAGCCTGGCAATGCCCCAGTAATGTCTTTAGTAAAATGACACAAGTATACCACACAATCCTACAGGGCCAGCAGTTATAGAAAATCTAATTGTACTTTAATTTATGCTCAATAAACAAAGTGGTAATAAAGACCCCCAGAAATAGATTACACAATGCTTTATTATAAACTTCAAAATTTTTAAATTCTAATAATCAAGGAATGACAGCTGCAGAGAGACAATGGACAGTAGAAAAACTGCTAAATTTAAATCAGTCTGTATATTTTAAAGATGTGTTGACCTCAGAATAGAAACCAGACACATAGTACGTTCAGGAAGAGGTTTTGTTTTCTTTCCACAGGAGCAGAAAAGCTAGGGATACCATCAAGATTGATAAAGATTTGATTCAAACAGGAGAGACCTCTTGTTTACTAGAGGTGATAATTCATCAAAGAGCTTGTTCATTCCATCCAAACTAACTTATAAGACTAACAAATGATCAAATCATTTGATCGGGTATGAAAAAATATTATTAAAAGATACGATATTTTGTTGCCACACAAAAAAAACCAAAAACATTTTGCTTTAAAAAAGATATAACCTGCCCAAGCAACTCCCAAAGTTAGGGTTGAGGCAGGATTTTGTTTTTGTCTTTCCAGGAGAATAAAAGCATCCAGCTAAGGAATCTAAAGATCAGTGGACAAATGAGACATCTGAAGAAGGACAATGAAACATCAAGAGAAAATGTCCCAAGAAAAAGAATAAATTGGCATAATGGTGTAGCACACCTCCAACAGGGTACAATTTCACAAATCTTTCCAAATGCTTGTTTGCTGCTCTTCACAGACATAAAAGGCAAATGGTCTTTTTGTGGTTCCAATTCAATTAAAACTCAAAGCTTGCTTTGGAGTTTGAGTGTGGCTCTCTCCTCTAAGCAGAAGCATGCTTATTAAAGGAAAATCCAAAATCTCTGACTCACGTAAGAAGACCCACCTACTACGAGATAGACAAAACAAAAATTAGAATACTTTTTTTTTTTTGCTTTTCAAGATAGGGTTTCTAGTAGACCAGGCTGGCCTCTGCCTCCCAAGTGCTGGGATTAAAGGCATGCGCCACCACCACCTGGCTCTTTAAAACTTCTCTTATGGCATAAAAATTATCTCAAAATCTATAAGAATATACATCTAGGACTGGAGAGATGGCTCAGAGGTTAAGAGTACTGCTTGCTCTTCCAAAATTCCTGAGTTCAATTCCCAGCAACCACATGGTGACTCACAACCATCTGTAATGAGATATGGTTCCCTCTTCTGGCCCACAGGCAGGCAAACCACTCTATACTTAATAAATAAATAAATCTAAAAAAGAAAAAAAGGATCAACTAAGAGAATGTCAGGGTGAATGTTTTACCATTTTTAAAAAAATAATATACATCTATATAGCTATAATGTAAGCTTACTGTCAGGATATTAGTCATACGCAGTACTAATTTTAGAAATAAGCCTTAGCTATCTTCCTGTGTATGTTTTTGGGTTTGAGTCTGAGGCAGGTAATTAGGAACTAAGTTTAGTTCCGGGGTGTACTGAACAGGCTGTGGTTCTTTAACCTCTCATAAATTTGCTGCATATTACATTAAACATTAAAATTACATTAAAATGTTTTCTGCAGTGAATTATGACCATTCCTCACAATGATCCTTGAAGTGTCCAAGATAATGTGCCTGCAACAATGAATCCACCTGACTGTGGTAACACCATTAAACACACAACCACCCAAAGATCAGTTTCAGACTACAAACTTCTCAGTATAACTACAAAATGGTTAGTGAGGATGGTCCAGCCTCATAGACTACTCCAGCCAGGACTTCAGATAACTCCTGCACTTTCCCATCACATAAAAACTGGATGACAAATGATACAGCTAGCTCTCCCAGGACTTGGCCATTATCCCAATTTTCTCAGACTCCCCTAAAAATGCCATCACCCACAGACAACAGGATGTAATTTTAAGAACATGACACCCAAGAGGTGGGGTTTTTTTTTTTTTGGTCTTTCTGTGGGTTCTGGATGTTTGTTAATGTTTAGGAGGGTTGGTTGCAAGTTATTGGTCATGGTCAGGGATGAAAATAAACAAAAAATGTTAGATTCAGGGATCTCTTTCTGGAAAAAAAAGGGGGAGATATAAAAATGATATGGTAAAAGGGTAGATTATTGAATCTACTTTTAGACTAAAAAGCTATTGCTGGTCTCAAATATTTTACATTAGTACGGACTTTTGTATATTGATTCAAATTTGTTATTTTTGTTACAATGTACTGCAAGGCATTGTACCTATGTAATTCACTTAACACTGGGTTGTAAAGTTTTAGTCTTTTTTTTAAATGTTTATTTATTTATTATTTATACAATATTTTGTCTGTGTGTATGCCTGCAGGCCAGAAGAGGACATCACACCTCATTACAGGTGGTTGTGAGCCACCATGTGGTTGCTGGGAATTGAACTCAGGATCTTTGGAAGAGCAGGCAATGCTCTTAACCACTGAGCCATCTCTCCAGCCCCAAAGTTTTAGTCTTTAAAGCTACTATTACAAACTGTTTAGGATAAGTAAGATAACAAACTTGTAATGAGAGTTTAGGTGTAGACATAAATAAGCTTTATTTAGCCTCATTATTTTAGATAGTTGGTATTCAAACACTTCAGAGATCTACAGAATATGACATTTAAGATGTTTTAATAACATAAGGCTTTTCACAACAGTGAGATACGTCTACTTCTGGCAGCACCATTCTACTTCAGAGAAGGTGATGGGCAGTGAAGAACCTCATTACAGAACTTGCTTTTAATATGGCAAGGAATGCCATTGGGTAAGAAACTCCCCTTGCCTCAACTGCTGATAGTATTCTGTCTAAATTGGACAAGTCAGACACAAAGGAAGACAACTGCTAAACTTTGCCAAGACAAGGTAGGCCAGTCCTTCTAAATTCCTGATTCACAGAAAAGTTTATGAAATATTCTAGGCTTGAAGACTAAAGATGGATGCTCCCATATTTCAGATGAAATTCTAGTGCCTGTCCAGGTAGCCAGCTGTCTCTGTCATTTCCTATAATTTTGAAAGTGGCTTGCCCTGCACTTCCTGTTTATTCTAGTAATATTTTATCGTTCTCCAGTCTCTGATGGGGGTTGAAGACTAGATAGTTAGATTGTCTTACCACATTCAGAAAATAAACTTTTACAAAAGAGTTATAAAGTTTATCAGGATAAGAAACATAAAAGCTTAAGTTGTTTAAGAAAATAATTTAAGGTATAAAAAGATATTTTTAGGTTGGTAATACATGTTAATATAGAAAGTGATTTAGGTTAAAAAACACAAGATAGCATAGATAAGAGTATTTTCTCTGAATTTGCCAAATACAAATGCACTGAACATTATGAATCTACTTCTTACTTGATAATGTTCTTACTGTATATAGTTTTGCTCTGTTAAAACCTTTACTTATTATTTAGACAGTACCTGATAATCATTCTTATTGTATATAGCTTTACTATGTTAGAGTTAACCCCTTTTGTTTTTACTTAGACAAAAATAGGGGAAGTGCTGTGGGATATTTGATCACACTGAATTATCCATTATAAACAAGTTTCTGCCTGGTCCTGCGGTCATTCAGTACCAAAGAAAAACAGAGAGATTTATATTAATTAAAACTGTTTGGCCTTAATAGGCTTATTACTGGGTATACTATTACTCAGGCTTACTACTAACTAGCTCTTAGAACTTAAATTAACCCATAATTCTTATCTATGTTTAGCCATGTGACATGGTACTTTTTCTCAATAAGGCATTCTCATCTTGCTTCCTCTGAGTCTGGCTGGTAACTGACTCTCTTGCATTTCCTCTTTCCAGAGTTCTAGTCTAGTGGCCCCACCTATACTTCCTGCCTTGCCAATGGCCAATCAGTGTTTTATTAAACAAATATGAATGACAAATCTTTACAATGTAAAACAGCATTATCCCTCAGCAGTCCAGACTGTGTTAATAAAGTTAACCTTGGATCATGGCATGGAACCAGTGACTAATAGACAAGAAATAGCTTCCCTTTCCATCTCTCTCTCTCGAAGAGGCAGCTTCTGTCTCCCCTTCTCCCCACTTGTTTCTCTCTCTCTCTCTCTCTCTCTCTGCTCTTCTCCCTTCTCCCCATCCCTTCCATAACCCACTAAATAAATATCCAATTTCACTCTGCATGGCGTGCCTATCCATGTCTCTGTCTCTCACCTGTCACGTGGCTCTCTGCCCAGGACTATCTGCCTTTGGAGAACTGCACGTGGTCTCATGGCATGCCCATCTGTCTCCCCTCATGGGACTAGCTGCCCTGTCAAGGTCTCTCACCAAAAAATAAAAATTAAAATAATAGGCAAGAAATAACCATAGAGAGTACAGAGAAGCTGGGAAGATGGATAGAGAGACACAGAGGAACAAGTAGAAAGGGACCTGGATATTCATGACCCATTTTGGTTTGGGACAGACAGACTCTCTCATTGGGTCTCCAGCCAAAAAGGAAGGTCAGTTGGTTGCTTCTTGACTTCTCTGATCTAGTAGGTTTTCATCCCAATATCTGACTCCAGAGTTTCTGTTAGTAAATAGAACTTAGACACAAATAGATATATATGATCATTTCGCCTGCATTTATTTCTGTGTATTACATGTGTGTAGTATGTAATGAGGTTTCTCTTTGGCCTACCAGTTCCTAAATAACTACCCTGAGGCTTAATAATAATTACAAACTATTGGTGTATGAGCTCAGACTTATTATTAACAAGCTCTTACAACATAAATTAACCTATTTATTCTGTATTTTACCATGAGGCTTGTGGCTTGTTACCTCACATCTTGCTTCGCTGGCAGCTCCTGGTGTCTCCTGGACTCCACCTGCTTTTTCCCTGTATCTTTGTTTAGATTTCCTGCCTAGCTATATTCTGTCCTGTCATAGCTCAAATAAGTTTCCTTATTAACTAATGGTAATAAAACATATTCACATCATACAGAGACATCCCACAACAGTAGTGTCTGCAGAGGCCAAAAAAGAGCACTGTATCTCCTGGAACTGAAGTTATAAACAGTTGTTAAGTACCATGTGGATGCTGAGAACCAAACATTGATCCTCTGGAATAGCAGCCAGTCTCTTATCCATGGAGCAAATTCTCCACTACAGTGATTACTGTTTTCTAGGAAAAAGCAAAACAACAACAACAACAAAAAAAAAAACCCACTATTATCCAAGATTGCCAAACCACTTATACCTATTCAAAGTTTCAAATGGTCAAAAGATTAGAAAATATATTGCAAATGAATCCTTGGAAAACTCACATGATGATATCCACCAAACCTAAAATGAAGAGTTTGGGATGAGGTTTTAGAGAAAGCTACAGGGGGAATGTGTTCTCACTGCTCAGCTGTTTCAAATTCAGCTAAGCATCAACAATTGCCCCAGGTAGACAGGTACGAAGTATCTGAGTTACCTTAAGCCACTCCAGCTCTGGATGGAAGAGATGCAGAATATTTCCTTCAAATCCAGAGAAGGCTCAGGGATTTGTAGAATAAGAAAGAGCCTCCGCCTCAGCGGTGAGAGCTGTAGTCACAATATAAGACCACCTGGATAGCATCAACATTCCTTTTGTCATCTTCAGCCACAACAAACAGATTGCTGACTACTTCCTGTCCCACATCTGAGCATCTCAATAGTGAATAAACCATCTTCTGATTTGGATACAATTGGGCTCATAGACAGAAACACCAAAGCCTCTCAGAGTCAGGAGATCTCTATGCATTTCAGGCCTGCCAGGGCTGCATAATGAGACTCTGTATCAAAAAAATAAAATAAAAATCACACAAACTTCTAGAGGAGAAAAAAAAAACAGGAAAAGAGACAGAGAAAAAAAGGAAGGTATTTGAAAAACAAAAACTGTCACTACAAGAAAAAAATCAGTTTAGTCAAGAATAGTAAACCCTTTCTGGAGTATTCAATTCTGCTAAGATAGTGTCTGTCCATGGCTGCCAGGCCTCTGAACATTTTCATTTCTAAATTTTTTCATTCATCAAGTAGATATAGGATATCTTGGTGTGGTAGCTGATGCTGGTATAATCAAATGGCAAGTGGTTATTTATCTAATCACCCAGCCACACCATACAGCTGGTGATCTTCATTTTAGAATACTGTCCCCATACTTCACAATTCCATGGTATTTTTTAAAAAATAATTCATATTTTATAGATGAATAATCAAAGTGCAGAGGTTAAGAGATTTTCAACTGGCTTTTGCGGTACATGCACTCGGAGGCAGAGACAGGTGCTGGGAGTAAAGGTATAATACCACCTTTAAGTGCATCTAACTCCTTCAACTTAGGTGCTCTGGAAAAGAAAAGATCTTGGTGGGCAGTGATGGTGCACACCTTTAACCCCAGCACTCGGGAGACAGAGGCAGGTGGATCTCTGAGTCTGACGCCAACCTGATCTATAGAGTGAGTTCCAAGACAGTCAGGGCTACCCAGAAAAACCCTGTCCCCCCCCCAAAAAAAACCCAAACTTTTACTACAAGTATAAGTTGGTCTTTGCTGCTCTCATATTCAAGTCATATATAGGAGAGACATCATATACAGAAAAATGGAAATACATGCAGACACAATGGCCATCAATCTGTATCCTCTAGTGATATGGAAATATACTTGACTTTACACTATCCACAATTTGTGTGTAAAAAATCCCAATTGAAGTCAATTATCTGTAAAAGTATAGTGTTAAACATATACTGAATTAGCTCTTAAAGGCAATAGAAATGCTGGAGAAGCAGATCAGTGGAGAAGTGCCTGCTGACAAGCATGAGGACCCGAGTTGAGATCCCCAGCCCTACATGAAAATGTTAGGAATGGTGGTGTATGCCTGTAAACCCAGCACTGGAGAGTTCAGGAAGGCAGGTTAAGGAACAAGATCTCTGGAGCTCTCTGACCTGTTAGACTAGCTGAAATGATCAATGAGAGATCCATCTTATCAAATAATACTTGTGGAGATGGACAAAGTCCTGAGATAGGAACCAATTAAGTCCTGACATTGTTTGGTATGAGCACTGCCTCAGACCCATGGGAATGACAAAGTCTCTCCTTGGTCCATGTGCAGATGCTGATATTGTGTGCAGAAACTGTGAACTGCAGCTTCCTCCCTTGGTGTGTTTGCAGCCTGAGACTGCTCCCCTACAGGAAGCCCCCTACTGAGATTAGCCAAACCTGCTCCCTCCTTTGCCTATATACAAGAGACTTGCCTCTCCCAGTCAAACACCAAGTTTCTGGGCTTCTCCTGGTGCATCTTCACCAGAGTGCAAGGTCCACTCAACCCCAGGTTTTCTGTATGTGTGTCTGTCCTTTCTTCATTCCCTCAGCACCTCTGTCAGGTCAATGGAAAGACTGATTTGGGAAGACACTCAATAGCAACCTCTGACCTCCATATGCACATGTAGTCATGTACATACATGCATACACACATGAACAGATACCACATATATACATGTGTGCACATGCATGCATGCACAAAACAACGTGACGGGAAAATGTGTCAGGAATATGTAAAAAAAAGTTCATAGGCAGAAGTATAAATCTATCCATACTTACGAAAGTATGTTCAGTATAATACCATAACTATAAATTAGTACTTACATATTAGGTAACAATAGTTCATCATTCTAAGATTGAGTTTTTATTTATGTGTGTGGATGCCCATAGGGGCTAGAAAAGGGTATCAGATGTCCTGGAGCTGAAGTTTCTGAAAGTTGTGAGATATCTGATGTGGGTGCTGAGAACCTAACTCAGGTCCTCTGAGAAAGCAAGCTCTGTTAACTGTTGAGCCATCTCTGCAGCCAGCTCAACATTCTTCACCCACCTAAGAACTAAGAGCATCAGCAAACACCTCATCACAGGTATTATTACAGTAACACAGGCTTACTCCAAATCTCTGCCCAGGAGTTTGTTATTCCAAAATCCATCTATACCCAACTGAGGACAGAATCCCTTCCCACAGGGCTCCAGCTGCTTACCACATTCTGGCTGCCTTTACATATGCCTTTTAGATGTTTATCTGTGTTCATCTTTACATTGGTTCTCAACTTTCCTAGCGCTACAACCCTTTAATACCAGCTCCTCATGTTTGTGACACACAGCCATAAAATTATTTCATTATTATTTCGTAATTGTAATTTTGCTATAACAAATTGTAAATTTGTTATAAATAATAATGTAAATATCTGATATGCAACCTCTGTGAGCATCCAATCCCAAAGGGGTCACAATCTACAGGTTGAGAACCACTAATCTATTGCATTAATTGCACTAATTTCCCCAACATCTCCCGAACTCCATGAAGTGCAGGCACCTGTTCATTCTCACATATGTCCTACACATGTGGTATGTACTTACAATGAGCAAACATACAACCAATGAAGCTACAGATAAAATGGAATTCATCTCTCCTTCTGGGACAATGTATTTTAATGGCATAAGTGAATTGGTCTAAGTTGCACATATGTATGACAATATTCCCGTTAACTTGGTGATGAATCAATCTCCTGCATGTATGAGAGCTTTAAGAATGCCTGGAGAGATGGCTCAGTGGTTAAGAGCACTGGCTGCTCTTCCAGAGGACCCAGGTTCAATTCCCAGCACCCACAAGACAGCTAACTACTATCCTTAGGGGATAGCTAATTCCATCCTTAGGGGATCTGACACCCTCTTCTGACCTCCATGGGCACTGCATACATGTAGTATAGCTCTTAATCCCAGTATTGAGAGGTAGGTAGGTATATCTTGGCAAATCAAAACTAGCCTCTTCTATATAATGAGTTCCAGGGCAGCTTGAAAAAAAATGAAACAAAGAACAACAGCAGCAACAAAAACCAAAATAAAAAGTGTTTTTGAAGATTTAAGTTATTCGCTCAGAAAAAAGTATGTATTCTAAAATGACAAACTCAAACAGCTCTAAGCAAAATACAGAAAAACGAAGCAGAAATCAAACATATAAAACTACAGTCAAGCATGGTGGCACACTCATTTAATCCCAGTGCTTGGAGACAGAGGGATCTCTGTGAACTCGAGGCCAGCCTGGTCTACATAGAGTTCCAGAACAGCCAGGGCTACATAAAGAGAATCTATCTATCTCAAAAAGTTAAAAAAAAAAAAAAGCAAAACAAAACCATAACACACTAGGTGAAGGCACAGCAAGAGGCCCTGTGCATACAATAGCAAAGACAAATCATCATCAGAAATAGAGGCAGATGACTTCAGAAGAGATTAAAAACGACAACTGGGTTCAGGGTAGATCGCTTGCCTAGCTATGGGGCTCTAGGCTTCGAACCTAGCGTCACAAAAAAAAAAAATTATTTGTTTGCTTTTTCGAGACAGGATTTCCTCTGTGTAACAGTCCTAGCTGTTCTGGAACTTGCTTTGTAGACCAGGCTGCCTTCAGACTCACTGAGATCCATCTGTCTCTCTGCCTCCGGAGTTCTGAAATTAAAGGCATGTATCACCACCACCTGACTTTAAAAAAAAAAAAATCATCTCTAAAAGAACTCTGCCTTTCAACTGAACATTCAGTCCATTAAATATGAACTGACCCTTGAGCCATATGAAATGAAAGGGAAAGAGGGCCTTCTGGTGAGAAAGCTGTGCAAATCAAATCACTATTTCTCTTTCTCCTCTGGAAACCGAGCAAAATAACAAAAACATTTGGGAGAAGGACCATCGTCACATTAACAACACTAAATA
The DNA here is from genome assembly GCA_028555095.1 of Dicrostonyx torquatus. NCBI lineage: Eukaryota > Metazoa > Chordata > Mammalia > Rodentia > Cricetidae > Dicrostonyx > Dicrostonyx torquatus. Next base: position 3,083,557 of record JAQHUG010000219.1, read on the forward strand.
CATCTCCAGAATGCATTAAATACCTAACCTAACTAAGCACCATATTTCAGTTGATTTTACCTTAAACTTTCTCAAAACATATTAGCCTGCAGTGGGAGAAACATCTAACACAAAATCTACTTTATAACGAGGTGTGGGTCCTCTCTCACACAGGTGTTTCCCAGTTATGAGAGCATTTTAAAACACCAAACTCATTCAAAAAGCAACAAAAGCCTGCCCAATGAGCATCATCTGCTGTCAACCATGACAGTAGCTGAGCACATGCTGGCACCCTATTTAAGAGGGCCTCTCACTGCACATCACAGGAAAACACTAGGATGCTAAGTAGTTTCTATAGACTACCAATTTCACCCCACATAAAGTCAAAAACTCCCGAGTGCAACAAGCATGGGTTGGGATTGGTCTGAATCACTCAGAGCATCTGATGCTGTGCACTGAGAATGAGTAGAGACGGCCCAGCAACAGACCTCAGGGAACCGCATGGTCAAGATGGCAGTAGGCAGGACTGGGATGTTCAACAAATCCAGCAACAGCAAAGTTGAAAAATGCCAGGAAAGTACACTCAGACTGCAACTCACAGCAGTTCCAGACTGCACAAGCAATTTGTGCTTCTAAGACAAGCACATGAATATTGTCAGAAATCAAATGAAGAAGTAGCCAAAACTTAGCAACAGATGAACACTCCTCCAGACTGCGGTGGTGGTGCATGCCTTTAATCCCAGCACTAGGGTGGCAGAGGCAGGCATATCTCTGAGTTGGAGACTAACCTGGTCTACAGTGTTGAATCCTAGGACAGCCAGGGCTATAGAGAAACCCTGCTGCAAAAGAAAAGAAAAAAGAGAAATGGTTATTTTCATCAACTGGTTCTCAACTCAAAAACAGGGTGGTGATGAGGAAAGAATTTTTTGGTTTTGGTCACATAAAAGATCAGAAATACAGAAACAAAAACAGGATATGGAAAAGAAGGGGGTCAGAGAAGATGAGAAAGAAGAGGTAAGGGGGACAAGTGATGAGGGTAGGAGCCCTAACACAAGATACAATTGAATAACATGACACTTTGCATTAATAATGTGACTGAGTTAAAGACGGGCAGGGGTGACATGTATGTATAAAGGTTTTTAAGAACAGCAAATATGAGTATGTACAAATAGACACTTAAATCTAGCTCCATCTGCTGAGAAAATGTAAGCAATGATGCTTGGTAGCTAATGCAGATCAACGGCCCACATCCTGGATACTCAAGAAACCAGAGCTGCATAGAGAAATAGCTGAAGGCTGGGGACTCAGAAGACCCATTTGGACCCCAAAGTAAATTACACTCAAAGAAGGATTTCAGACATGACAAAAGGGAGCTCAGTCAGCTTGAAGGCTCACACGGGCCAAACACGGACACTGCAAGGACCAAGGTAGTGACAGAGACTATTGTCAGTTAAGCAAAACAGAAATAAATGGAATAAGAGAATGCTTTTTTAAAATTTGTGGGTTTGTGTATGAATGCTTGCCTGCACGTATGTACATGCACCAAGTACACACCTGGAAGCTGCAGAATCAGAAGACATGGGTTCCTCTGAAATTGGAGTTATGGTTCTGAGTTAGTGTTAAGGTAACTTTATATCTACGCATGTATTCCATCCATTGTTAAAGCCCAATTAGAAGTGAGAATTGATAATGGAGCCTGTAATAGTTTGAATAGAAATGGCCTCCCATAGACTCATAAATTTGAATGTTTGCTTCAGGGAGTGGCATGATTTGTGAGGGAAGAGGTGTGACCCTGTTGGAGGAAGTGAGTCACTGAGGGTGGGCTTTGGACCTTCAAAAGCTCAAGCAAGCCAGTGTCTTTCTCTTCCTACCGCCTGCAGATACAGATGTAGAACTCTCAACTTCTCCATCACCACGTCTACCTGAATGAAGACATGCTCCCTACCATGACAATAATGAACTAGACCTCTGAAACTGTAAGCAAGCCCCAATAAAAAGCAGTTTTAAAAATGTTGCTATGATCATGGAATATCACAGCAACAGAACACCAACTAAGACCACACCAGGCCAGTGACTTCAGACTATAACTTTCACAAACCGCATTTCTATATGAATACCTCTTATGTCATCTTCTCAAGCTGCAGCTGGGGACTGAGAACTGGTGACAATAGCAAGTCCTACTATTGAGAAGGGAAGACTGGAATAGAAAACCTCAAAACTCACTGCACATTACATTTAATAACTTTCTGGTATATAAATAGGGACATTAAATTTTAATGTTTGTAGTGAAAAAATCTGGCAAGCTATTTTTATGCTTTTGTCTTTTCTTCAAGACAGTGGCAACTCTCAGGTACCAGACTCAACAAAAGGAACAGCAGCCCATTCTAAACTGTTCTAAAACAACTGCTCTTCAGACACTTGTCTGAAAGGAAAACTCAATACCACAGAGACCCTTAAAAGCCCACTTGAGGAACAGTGCAGCACAGCTGCCCAGGAGGACGCTTGGAGATGGTGGAACATGCTGTCTGAAGGGTGCAGGACAGCCACTAAGCAAAAATGGCAAGCACTTGAGATGCTCTGAGTGGGAGCTGGCAGACTAGCCAACTTGGTTAGTGACTCCTGCATCAAGATAACACACACCAAACCTCATACTTCCTATCATCATTTCCAATACCTGGATCCCAAAGATTGCTGTGGAAATCACCTGGTGACATCTCAGGAAGAATCATATGCCTGAGTCAAAGCAGCCAGGTTACTGGTGTACATGGTAAACTCTGAAAGGCACAGGTCCAGTTGGTTTCCAGTGAAAATACCAATTAAGCCCTACTACTGACTGTCCTGGGGGAACTTACAAGAGCAGTCATTTTGAGGGATGAAATTCCATACAGAACATTCAATGGAAAAAGTAAATGACATTCAAGTACCTTCCAGAAGCAGAATGAAACAGCTTTTAAAGAATGTAAACCTAAACTCTCAATTTTGAGACATGATGTTAACTACAGAGTAAAGGCTGGCCTGAAAATGTTAATCCTCTTGCCTCAGCCTCTTCAGTGCTGGGATCATACATAAGTATTTTCTGCATAAGTTAAACCCTGAAATTTCCAGCAGTATCACATGTAAAATGAGAAGATACCACTGCACAAGTGCCCTTTGCCATTTCAGAGTAGCTACACCCAACAGCTGTCACGATGACAGACAGCAGGCACACTCCAATTATAGGTGACTCCATTACATACTTGCCAGAGCTAAAAATCTTTTTAATTAAAGCCCTATTATCCTATCCTCTTTTTCAATCAGGGAATTCCCCCCCCTTAAAAAAAAAGACAGGTAAAATTGGACATGATAGTATGTGTCTTTAATCCCAGCACTTTTCGGAAACAGATTTCTATGGCAACCTGGGCTACAAAGTGAGACCAGGCCTCAAAAGAGATAAACAAAAAGGCAGGTAAGGCAAGTGTACTAGTACACACTTGCAATCCCAACACTCGGGAGGCCCAGGCAAGAGAATCAGTTTAATGCCATTCAGTTTAATGCCATTGTGGGCCATGTAGAACCTAGCTCAAAAAAGGAAAGAAAACCCACACAAAAGCAGGCACTAAGCACATTTTATTGTTTGTTTCATTCCAAGATAGTATTTTATTTTTTTATAAATGGGATGCTGGGCAGATATTTACTGCCTTCTGGACCAGGGAGCCTTAAAATTCAGAATAAAAGGCTCAAGGAAACCATGGTAGTTTGTATCTATAGAAATCCTAAATAGTGTGTACTCTCATCAACCATCATAGCATAGCCATGTTTAGAGTAACATAACTATACTCTATCAAAAACTATGAGAGTTTCTCTCTACACACACGGGGGGGGGGGAGTGCGCCACAATATACCCCACAACAGATGAAAGTTCTTAGGTGTGGGCTAGCATTGTATGTGTCAGAAAGAGAAAAGTCATTTAGCACTGCGAAAGCAAATTATCTTCCTTATATAAAGATAGAGCTTCATGCAGGTCTGTAGAGACAGGAAGCCCAGCACTAAAAGATAAATTCAAAAAACAAAACAAAAACACTAGGGCAGACAAAAATACTGCTTTCCATATGCAACAGGAGTCCAAGATTATTAAACAATACTAGTAAGATAGTGCAGGTCCAAATGACAAGTCCACCATATACACATACATATATCTAATGTATACAAAGAAAAATCTGATATTTACAGCAAAGTCAAGAAATTCCTTGAAGTGGGCAAAATGAAGGCACACAGGACATATTGCCTACCTTCTTTAAGGAAAGTGGGCATGTTTTGTCAAACACTAAAAATCAGTTCAGTATTTGAAACTGGGGGCTAAGGAAAGACTTGCAGCTACCCTCAAAACATACATCAATGCAAAATTACAATGAAAATACACTAAAATTATTTTCTTAAAAGAAATCAAATGCCATAATACAGTCAGAGCTATGGGGCGGAAGTGATAGGGCAGTTAAGAGCAGTTAACTGTTCATGCAGAGGATCCAGCCGGTCCCCAGCATTCACAGGGCGGCTCACAGCTGTTCAGAACTCTGTTCTAAGGGACCACTTCGCAGACACGTGGTACACGTGCATACGTGAGACAAAGTGCCCATACACATCTTGGAAAGAGAAAAATCCATCAAGTTGCAACCTGGCAGTTCTATGTACTGGCTTGCTGGGACCACTTACACTCAACACAGAGCTGAGACTCTTCAATACAACCAGGCCTTTTATGTTACTTTGTTATTTTCCAAGACAGTTTCTTTGTAAAGCTTTAGCTGTCCTAAAACTAGCTCTGTAGGCCAGGCTGGCCTTAAACTCACAGAGAGGCCTCTGCCTCCCAGTGCTGGGATTAAAGGTTATGTATCACAAACTGCATGTATTTAAAAGAAAAAGAAAACAAAACAAAACCCACAAGCCTTCAATTTCAATAAAGCTGTTTATAGAACTTAATGGAGGTTCTCATTCATTTTGAAAGTCTGCCTTAGAACTGTCTTTACAATAGTGGCCTAGCACAGCCTGTTCTAGCACATAGGTTCTGACAGGAAAGAAACAGGCAAGCAAACTTCTGAGTAGTTATGAGGTCAGAAGAGAGCAAAATTAAAATGTTAAAATTCATTCCTTTGGAGCCAGAAGGCAGAGGCTGGCAGATGTTTGAGTCTGAGGCCAGGCTGGTCTACAAGAGCGAGTTCCAAGACAGGCTCCAAAGCTACATAGAGACCCTGCCTGTATCTTTTGGAAGAAAGATCTTTGTAGCCCAGGTTGGTCTCCAACTTGGGATCATTCCATCTGTGCTCATGGGAATGCACTACCATGCCACGCCATTTACTAACTTAACAAGCATTCAAGAACTTTAAGTCCTAGCAATTTGAACATTTTGTCATATCTTAGATGACTTAGAGCACCAATGAAAATATTCATTTACACTAATTCCTATAAGTCTGTCTCCATGGTTATTTGTGATGAACTTAGCTGGTTATTAACACACTAAGTCTTTAAAAAAATCTATTAGCTTCATTGGCAAAGGCAGTAAAATGGAGAAACATATGTCTGTTTTATATACACACACACACACACTATATATTATATACTAGCAGAATGTAACTGAGGTAACTTACTATGGCCTATGGGATTTTACATTTCCTGAAAGCGACTAAGGACCACTGGAAGCAAATTCTACAACTCGAATTCACACTTCAGGTCTGATGAAAGCTTTAACATTACTTAACTATTAATGCTTATGTTTCATCCTTGGTAAAATGGAGAAATGTATGATACCTACAGTTATTATGTAGGCCAATCAATGTACATGTGAAGAGGCTGAGGCATCACCTAACAAATAGTATGATGTAAGTGTTGCAGTTATTTAATTCCTATATAGTATACACTAAATCATTCTGTGGAATTGTTAATTTATCCATTACAATGTTGTGGGATAATCTTTTTGTACACTGTAAAGATGTGTCTCTGCATAAAGCACCTTCTGATTGGTTTTATAAAGAGCTGAATGGCCAATAGCTAGGCAGGAGAGAACAGGCAGGACTTCCTGGGAGAAAGGAACTCAGGGTTAGAATCTAGGCTCATAGGAGACACCAGCAAGACACAAGCAAGCTGGACATACAAAATGGGAGTAAAAAGCCACACGTAGATCAATAGAAAGAGCTTAATTTAAGTAGTAAGAGCTGGTTGGGAACAGACCTAAGTTAAAGGTCAAGCTTTCATAATTATAAGAACTCTCCATGTCATTATTGGGGAGTTGGCAGTCCAAAAGAAGGTCTAACAAAGAGCAGCTACATTACAATTTTTCATCCCTTATAAATCATTTCTTTTCTATTACAAAAATATATCCTACTGAAAGCTTTTAATTTTAAAATTATATTTTATGATTTTTTTCCTCTACTTGAAGTTGATACTTCTTACAAGTGAATTATACTCTAGAATTAAAGGAATCTGGGCATACTAATAGGCCAACTACTAGAATTCAATTTGTTGGTAACAAAGTCTCATCACCAGCACTTTCATGACTACACATTGTATCCACTAGCCTCAGGTGTCCCCCTGAAACTCATACCCACAAGATAGCCATGAATGCAGCCCACCACAGGCTACGTCATGTTGCAATGATAAAAAGATAGAAGATCCCCCCAAAGAACCACACTTATGCAGAAGATATTAAGTACAAAATACTGACATGATAAACACTGCTGCTACTGCTAGAACACTGAACAGGGACTGTGACACTGAGCAGTCAATTGGCAATCTGTGGGACATCTTAAAAGTCTGTAATAAAAGCAATGCTATTGATTCCATATTTATTTTAGAAGGATTTATCAAGTTTATCAGTGTGAAAAGAATGAATTCATAATAATAAGCACTTAAAGACAGCATTTCTCTCAACTAGTGATTTCCATTCTACTCCCACAGTTCAGCTTACTATTTAGTCTATAGTAGTCACACCTCATTCCATAGGATCTGAACTGTACAATTGTGTATTGCAGACAAAATATCTTCAAGTTTACTTTGAAATGATACAAGGAAAGAATAGATCAAGGTTTCAAGTTTACAGAAAACCATACTGTAACAATTGACCAATATAAATAGTTCTTAATACTTGTTTATTCTGTTTTATTCAGATAATAACACTAAGAATCCTAACACATGTTCCCCTATACTCTCCTTATGCTAGTTTTTTGCTCTTTAAGTAAAAACATCTCAAAGTCAACAAATTTATAGCCACTGTTCCTATCAAATGGTGATACACCAAAATCCCAATTCTCATGAATTTTAACATATTCAAAGTACATTATTTAACCTAAGACTGAAAAACTGTGCCTTAACTTTATTAAAAAAGATAACCACATCAGTTTAATTACATGTGATACTACCTATTCAATTTATTAAAAATTGTAATAAACATAATAATAAACTAGTGCTCCAAACTTAGACTGTGCATAGGGAAGACACTATGAAGACACAAGAGACTGCCTTGCAATAGAAGTACAGATTCCTTCTACAGAGATGGAGAAATAAAGGACAATTCTAGTTGTCTAAAAGACAAGTCACTGTACACATTTTATTTACAGTTTTGTACACTGTCTTAATATGAATGGGACCGCTTTTCTACTTGAGCCATTTGTAACCAGAGCAAAAGAACCTAAGTAATACAAAGTGTTAAAGTACAGCATAAGAATACAAAAGCAGACATACTAATTCTAATTAGGAATGTAATTATGGTGTTACATTTTTATAGTCCACAATTATGTTTAGGGATCACACAGACATAGATCACTGATTTGAATGAAATGCATAAATTTGTAGCAAAGCTTTGTAGTTACAAAAAAACAAAAAATTACCAAAGAATGCACAAATTTAATGTTTATTCCACCTTTCTGTCATATTCCTGGATCCTTCACCAATGTTACATGAGGAAAAAAAACAAAAGCAAAACAAATGAAAAACTGAAATCAGAATCAGTAATGTTATCCAAGGAGAAAAGCAAATAAATTAAACTCTAGCAGCCATCAGCAAGAGGCCAGCAAGGAGAATGCTGTGGAAGGATACGAGGTTGCTAGAAAACTGCACACAGACTCTCACCAGCAAAACATGCTCCTGCACGGAGTGGAGCAGAAACAGATCTTTTCCTGCTAAGGTAACAGAAATGCAAGTTCTTTTTCGAATACTGTGGAAAGGCAAATGTATGTATCATGGTAATTGTACCCAGCTGTTACAGTGCGGGCCAGGAACACACCTGCGGATTCTGGGGTGGCGTATACTGTAATTCTTTGATTGGGATAGTGGACACACTAGCAAAAATTGGGGGGGAAGGAAGGGAAGAAATGAACACAGAGGTACAAGACAAAGGCGAATGAGACTTCTCTTATATCTTAGCAACATTTAGATGGAATCAAACTTCAGTGCAGTCCACTCTGCTTAGATGAGGCTTTGGTTCAGCTCCCAATCTCGATTGCGTGACGCAGTCTCCTGTGAGAACACTCAGGTGTCTTCTTAAACAACAAACCTATTTTTAGTGGTGGAGCCGCTCTTTGTAGCCGTGTCTGCGTGGGACTGATAACCAATTACTATCTTTGGAGGAAGTCCTAACCTTTCCTTGTATACCCTCCTATAAGAAAAAAAAAAAAAGACCATTAACTCTTCTTTTTTGAAAAAAGTTTTTAAAAAATTCATCCCTTATTAGCGTTTACATTAAGAAATGCTCACACAAGAAGCAAAACAAAATATTCATTTTCTTTCAGCATAACTAGAAAAATTAAAAATTAGCATTTACTCTCACATACTTAATCACTTTACACATATTTGTAATTCCACCTGTCTGTCTAAGGAACTACGATGTATGTAAAAGGTAACAACTAAGGTGGGTGTAGTGTTCCAAGCCTGGAATCTCAGCATCCACGAGATTGCGGAAAAAAATGGGCCAGCTTGGCTTACAAAGCAAGACACTATCTCAAACAAATAAACAAAGAGAAAGATAGAAAGAGAGATGGAGGGGGGAGGGAAGAAAGAAAATTTCTACTGTACATATAAATTCGATTCTGCCTATAAACTAACTTCACAACCCAATTTTCAAATTAGCTGTGACTACCTTAAGAACAAAATTTGGTGTGTATTAAACAGGATTAAGTATATGAGTATGAGCTATATAAATTAGAGTACCTAATCTGCAGTATTAAAAAAAATCTCTCTTTAAAAGCCCAAGAGGTGCCTGGACATTATGGCGCCTTTAATCCCAGCACCTGGGAAGCAGAGGCAGGTAGAACTTTTTGAGTTCAAGACTAGACGAGTTCTAGAACAAGCCAGGGTTATGTAGAGATGCTGACTCAAAATAAATGGATGAATGAATGGGCAAACAGACAGATGTCAAGGTGTAAAAAGCTTCTAAGGAATGAAGCACATCTAAAGAAACAACAAAAAGCTACAGAAAAAAATGCAATCTGTATGGCTATGCATTGTGAGTGGATATGAAAAAAGGCTGACAAAACACTCATAAAGGAGCACGGACCTCATTTGTCAACCTCAGAAATCTGAATTTTCAATTCTCAGGGAAAAAAATACAGAACACTCAAAAATAGGAAGACTCAATTTCACAGAGCTTTACCTGCAGCAGAATTAAAATTCTTCTAAGCAGGTATTTTTTTTGAAAGAATCTGGCAACTAGTATGAGATGACACTGTAACAGTTTCTTAATATACTCTTTATCCATTAAAAATGTATTTGCAAAAAAAAAAAAAGAAAGAAAGAAAGAGAAAGAAAAGTAATGAGTAGTTGAAGTGTACCAACTGGAAGCATAAAAGCTACTTTCAAGTCAGGCGGTGGTGGCACACACCTTTAATCACAACACTCAGGAAGAGGCAGGTGAATTTCTGTGAGGCTGAGGCCATCCTGGTCTACAGAGTGAGTTCCAGAACAGTCAGGACTATTACACAGAGAAACCCTGTCTTGAACGGCACCCCCAACCCCCAAACAAAAACTATAGTGGTAAAAACACCTTTAATCCCAGCACTTGGAAGGCAGAGATCTCCGAGAGTTGAGTGCAAGACCAGCCTGGTCTACAAAGCAAGGTACAAAACAACGAGGGCTATAGAGAAGCCCTGTCTTGAAAAACAAGCAACCAAAAAACTTCCTTGAAAAATTAAGGTTAAAATGTTTTAGATTTCAAACTCTGTAATATTGACACAAAACAACTTTAACGAATTCATTAATTTCTGTTTTTTGAAGAAATACAACGTTCCTACAAGTAAATGCTGATACTAAAAATGACAAGTCAAAAATGAATCTCTTTCTTATAAATCCCACCTAGAATCAAACTTGATTTTTTCTTTTTACCAATTTACATGTAGCCAAAGAGAATTCTAGCAAAATTCTGGAGGGAAGAATGGGGGAGAATGACCACATTTGTAAAGAATAAAACTTACCAGAACAAAATATAAAAACTTATAAACACATGGTTTCTAAATATGGACAGAAACCATGACTCACTTCCTGCACTCAACTGCTCTAGACAGCATACACACCACTGCTGCAAAACCATTCTACAGAGGACAAACACATTCAGTATCAACAGGGTCCAAATTTCTAAGTGTTCATGAAACCATTTACAAAGAAAATAAGTTTGTAAACTCCTAAGTTTCTAAAGCTGAATGTAAAAGACTTCTAGGTGTAGTTAATACTGTCAGAGAAGTAGGTAGGTAGAGCAAAACGCACCCTATGTGTGTGACTGCGTCTCTGTTTTCACACTCAGTAGTCCATATTGCTATCTTATCACCTTTAGCTCTAACATTGACAACAGCTCCACATACATCATCGCTGTAGTCATCAAAAGATTCTCCAATAAGGCACAGCAGCTAAAAAAAAATTGAAATAATAAAATTAAAATTACATCAAATATATCATCAACAGCAAAGAAAGCAAAGGTCTCTTTTCTAGGTGTACAGTTAAAAACCTAAAACAGCTTTTAAATCAAGAGTTGACTTCTTAAACAGGCAAAGGCAGGTTGCCAAGTTTGAAGCCATTTTGATCTAGAGACAAAAAAGCAAATAAATAAAAAGAATTGATTCTTAATTTTTTGTTGTTGCTATTTTGTTGGGGATGGAGGCAGGACATGCATGCCAGAGCAAACTTATGCAAGAGGACAATTTGCAGCAGTTGGTTCTCCCATTCCACCCAGTCGGTTCTAGGAATTGAACTCAGGCAGTTAGACTTAGTTCCATCTGACCTGTGGAGCCACAGACCAACTTATGAATCATTTATTGTTTTTTGCCTTGGCTTAAAAAAAATTCAAATGTTTTAACTTTTTCTGCAAATTGGGCACAAACAAAAGTGATCTAATTAATATCCATCTGCTCAGCTGCTTAGTATGTTGGCAAACAATCATTAGCAAGATGAGAGAAATAGCTACCCATTTAATTGCCATATTCTAAGAGTTTCAAAGCAGAGTTAGAGGCATTAAACACATTTAACATTATTGAGCAATTGTAACTACCATTGCCATAATTTTTCAACCTATAAAACCGAAATGTCCTTTTTCCTACGGCAGCAGGTCTCCACTTGTGGGTCATGTCCCATTTGGGACAACCCTTTCAAAGGGGTTGCCTAAGACCATCAGAAACCATAGGTATTTACAGTGCAATTCATAACAGTAGAAAAATTACAGTTATAAAGTGGCAACAAAAATAATTTTATAGTTGGGGTCAGCACAACATGATTAAGTACTAGAAGGTCGTAGAATCGGGAACATTGAGAACCACTATCTTCTGGGATTTCCTCACTCTCCTCCAAAGAGTAAATAAATCTTCACTTTAAAATATTACTGATACACACATGTAAGTGCTTATTCTCTTTGTTAATGTCACTATAAATCAGGTATTGAGTCCAAGTGGTGACAAGAATGCCTATGACTTCATATTTAGTGTAGCTCATAAAACCAAAGTGCTAAAGAACTGTATCAAAAAACATACACTAAAGAATGTTAACCAACAACTTTACTGCTCAATTACAGAGATTTCAAAATTTTATAATTTTTAATTAGCAATGCTATAAATGGGTTGCAAAAACTTTACATTAATCACAAAATGTGAGAGCCTATCATTTTTGGTTAATGAAATGACGGGCAGTTGACTATAGAAGGCAGAGTGGCTGTCATCACATTTTCTTCGACTTGGAGAATAATAAAAACCATTCACGGAATTCACATGTATATGACAGTCACTTGACAGAAAAAAAGGTTATTTGCCATATGCCACATGCTTATATAAGCACAGCACTCAAAGGATGGAGGCAGTAGGATCCTGAGCTCTAGTCCCAGCAGAGCAGTAGAACACTGCTTTGAAGAACAGGGTTGGTGATGATTTTCCGGCAGGAAAGGTCATACCTAGGCACACCTAAGGACTCCCCTTCATCTGTCTCGATGTATTTTTATTTTCTAAGCACTTTTAGGCTAGTAGAAAAGGCAGCGGCTTCACCATGGCATCGTCATACTTATGTCATCATTTGCACTCCCCGCAGCTGGCTCCCTTTCTTTTACTCGTCTACCTTCCTACTACGTGTATTCATTGACCTATTTCCCACCTCATTACGTCTTGTTAGTTTTATGACCTATAAACACACACATATGTATTTTAAACCTAAACTCTACATATTAAAGAAAACATACCTCATATTTCTTTCTAAGTCTGGCTTATTTTGGTTAAAACAATACTTTCCAGTTACATCCAAAAAACAAAACAAAACAAAAGCCTCAGGAATCTGGATGTCATCCTTGAACAAGGACCATACCAATTTCTATTTTGTTCCAATTTTAGTGTATACAACGCCATGTGAGCAAAAGGACTATTCTAGAACAGGGAGCCTGAGTAAACCAAAAAAAAAAAAAAATAAACATCCTAAAGCCAGTCTGTAATTTTAAAGCCTTACTGTCTCTAGCCAAAAGCGATCGAGGTCACTTCGTCTCTGCTGCTTGTTCAATGTAATTAGCCATCGACCACCCCGTTTGTTCTTCTCATCTTCCCACATAGGCTCAATACCATCCTACAAAATAACAACACAATTAGACTCAGCAAGCAACCACACTGACAACTTTTCTTTTAGTCTCTACACCCCTGCAGTTGGTACAGCCTTTAAAAGCACACAGGAACTGTGCGCCAGAGGCATGCGACTACAGGAGAGTGCCACTCATCATTTAACCATCAGATCCTCAGGTCTCACTTCATCTGAAGGATCTTTAAATTCCTAAGAAGCAGACACCTTTCAGAAGCTACATTAGAAATTATGTAATATGAGCCAATTAAAGTCCTATCCTAGCACCTGACAAAGGTCTGTTTACAAATATCTCATGGGTTAAGAATGAGTTGACGAAGTCAGTCTACTTGAGTATATCCAGGAAGGGCTGCACAGGATTAGCAAGGCTCAAAGTCAATCCCAGGATGTACCCATGAGTAACTTATGTCACACCAGACTAGTGTACTCAAGCCTGGTTAAAGCCAACTGCCTGAATTTGTGGCCAGTTCTTACAAATACCTGAATGCTCTGGTCCTGTAATAAATATAAACAATCATTGATTAGGCATACCTTAAAAAGTGAGTAGTCACAGCCAGGCATTAAATTACTAGACAACTGGATATGGTTGTATAGACTAGGTAAAAGAAAATAATAATTAAAAACATAATATGTAATGCAGGATTTGGGTGCTTACATATATATATATATACAAACACACATATACATTGGAAAATATGAAAAACATAAAAGTTTATGTATATTTGTTTTTCTTTTTGACTCTAATATCCGAAATGGACAAAACCAGTCTCAATAATGATTACATTCAAGAAATTTTATAACAAAGATTACTACAAAGAACTATCTCAAATTAAAAAAATATTTCTATACATTTGTTTGTGAATTGGAAGAAAATGAAAACAAACCACCCAGACTGAATGGTTTAATCAACATTATCATCCCAGCAAGTATCCAGGTGTAAACACAACTCCAACTCCAAAAATGGTTCCAGGTCAGTCACACCTGGACGATGGGGAACTCGTGCATATACCAGGCTCACAGCCATATACCAACAGCTGGACCTGTATTTCCTAAATACTTAAACCATGGAACAATATTAGAGATGTTTGATATTTACTGTCTGGAGGGAGAAAACCCTTATCACTTATCTCTTGCAGCCTCTTGGAGTAAAATTTGCCTATCTTTAACATTAGACGGCAGAGATTATCTTAGTTACAGGTCTGCAAATTTTCAATGGCATTAAACAAGGCATGCTCTCCTGTGCTAACTTTAACTTTGTCTAGAATATTTTAGACAATTTAAAGGAAGAATTCTACATTTTATCACATTACATAGTATAATCCAGCTTGAGTAAGATAACATTATTATGCATGAGGTATCTAATGGTTCACTATTCCCAAACTAGAACCTTAAGAATCTTAATATTACACAGACTAGATTAAGGCAAAATGGACTAAAAATCGTTTAAATTAACTCTTCTACAAAAGAGTAAGAAATTAATAAGTAGCCTAACATGTACAGAAAAGTAAAGGATTCTTTCCAATCTCTCAGTTACAGTACCCAATGATTTTGCTTATACTAACTAAACTGTGGGTCTGTGTTCTACTAAACAACAAATTAGAAACACAATTATATAAACTTGTAAAAGACAAACAATCCAGATTACATGCAAATATGACTGGAGGTAGGGTTCAAGACCCTTCTTTTCCTTAGTAGGAAACTAGAGAGCTTTTTTGTTTTTATTTTTTGAGACAGGGTTTCTCTGTGTAGCTTGGAGCTGGTCCTGGAACTAGGTCTTGTAGAGCAGGCTAGCCTCAAACTCACAGAGATCCACCACCCTTTGTTTCCCAAGTGCTGAAATTAAATGTATGTGCCACCACACCTTTAGTTGAGTTTCTTTTTGTGTGTGTAAAAGAAGGTTTCGCTGTAGTTACTCAAGAGTCTTGGAGTAAGCACACTTAGAGTATAAAAACCCTTGATGCTTTCAAGAACTCCAAATAAGTAGAAAACTACTTTAATTAGTAGAGCTTAAATATACTTGTATCATAAAAACACTAGAATGTTGTTAGCAGAGAAAAAGTGAATTCAACAGTTTTACTTATTTTATACTTTGCCTTTTTTAATGATGCAATGTATATTAAATATCTATTCTAAGGCAAGCATTGAAAATACATTGAATACTGACTGTACCCTTGAAAAACATAGAGCTGTGAATTACATGACTATAATCCATTTTTTTGTATTCAATTCAGCATGTATATGAGCCTAACAAATACATAGACTAGGTAACTTTGAGGTAACACAAAGCATTCTAAATTTTGCCTTTCATATTATTAAACAGGATTTCCCTATATATTCTCCAAGAATATCAAGACAAACTTTGTAGGAGCTGGGATGCAGCTCAATTGTACAGCACCTGCCTATCACATTTAAGTTTCCATATCTAATCCTCAGAAAACAAAAACTAAGTAAAAACAATCCATTTCAAAGCTTCTAAGGCATAGGTGGTGTACATGTATTATGCTTTGGGAGGAAAAGGTTAGTTCGAGAAGGCTAGGACATCTTCAACAAGCTACATCCTGTCCCAAACACACAGACTTTTCAAAAAAAGACTTTCAGCTTATATTCTACTTTAAAATCTTGTAAAACTTTACAATTCCAAGTCAACATTTTCCTACACTGCAAACTAAACCTAAAAGATAAAATATCTATTACTTTCTTTAACAAATTACAATAAAATTGATGAACTAACATCGCAAACACCATCATTCTCTTGACACATCTCTGAATTCTAATCACTTCGGCTTTTGATATCCTGAGCAGGGGAATTCCAGGTATCGTACTGAAAACTGTTTGCGGAAATAAGGCTCTTCAGTACACAGTTATGACACAACTATATCTATGTGACTGCACATGGGAACAAATTTTAAAAATGTCAAAAATTCTAAGACTGTAAAAAAGGATTCTCACAGAAAGATGAGGAACAAAGACTATTCAAATCTAAAGAGCTTGACTATAAAGACCCTGTTTCTTTCTGCTGCTTCTGGGGGTGCTGGAGATCAAACATAGGGGCTTTTGTAGAAACTAAACAATGTATAGTAAAAGCATAATCACCAATTCAAATATTTGTGAAGAGACAAATACACTTCATCTTTCATTTTGTGAATGATGTAAGATTTAAAAAATTATACAACTTAAAGAAGTATAAATATCTTAATTACTTACGCCCAAAAGTCTTCAACAGTATCAAACTTAGAGATCAATCGAAGGTTTGCTTGCCAAGTTTTGCTTTTATCATTTTTAAAAAACCACAGTGCCCACCTAGAAATAAAAAGCCAGCATATAAAAGTTGTTTACCCATATTCATAGCAGAATTATATACTAGTCAAAAGGTAGAAATGTCCATCAGTAAGAAAATGATGTCAAATTATAGCACTGACATACAATATGTCACTAATCAGCCTTCAAGAGAAATTCTGACACTCAGTATAACAAGGATGAATTCTAAGACCATGGGATCGCGTGAAATAATACCACCCAACACACACACTACTCTATAACTCTACCTACATGAGGTGCCTAAGGTAGTCAGATTTGGGGAACGAAAGTGAGGCCAAGGGATGGAGAAAATATGCTGGCAACTTATTTAACTAGTTTCAGTTTAAAAGATGAAAAAAGCCGGGCGGTGGTAGCGCACGCCTTTAATCCCAGCACTCGGGAGGCAGAGGCAGGCGGATCTCTGTGAGTTCGAGACCAGCCTGGTCTACAAGAGCTAGTTCCAGGACAGGCTCCAGAGCTACAGAGAAACCCTGTCTCTAAAAACCAAAAAATAAAAAAATAAAAGATGAAAAAAGGGTTAGGGAAATAGCACAGCAGGCAAATGCACTTACAGCTGGAACCCAGTTTTGATTTGTCCTGTGATCTCCTGTTTGTGCTATGACACAGGAAAACCTTTACATATGTAGATGCATATACACAAAAATAAACATTTTTTAGGCGAAGGAGGTCTAAGACAGGGTTTCTCTGTGTAACCCTGGCTGTTCTCAAATTCTCTTTGTGGACCAGGCTTGCCTACATGCTAGGACTAAAGGCACGTGGCATCATGCTGGCTCTAAAGTACATTGTCTCATTTATTTATTTATTTATTTATTTATTATGTATACAATATTCTGTCTGTGTGTATGTCTCCAGGCCAGAAGAGGGCACCAGACCTCATTACAGATGGTTGTGAGCCACCATGTGGTTGCCGGGAATTGAACTCAGGACCTTTGGAAGAGCAGGCAGTGCTCTTAACCACTGAGCCATCTCTCCAGCCCTGAAGTACATTCTCTACAGATGAAAACAGGTTCTGTTACACAACAATGTGAGTGCAACTAACATCATTAAGCTGTGGATCTGAAAGGTTAAGAGGGGCTGGACAGGTGGCCCAGTGGTTGAAGGCTCTAGCTACTCTTCAAAGGACCCAGGTTAATTCCCAGCACCCTCATGGTGGTTCACAATTATCTTTAACTAGTTCCAGGATCTGATGCCCTCTTGTGGCCTCCATAGGCAGTGTACACACACAGTGTGTGCACAATCATACATGCAGGGCGAACACCCACCCATATATAAAAATAAATCTAAAATGTTAAAAAGAAAAAGGTTAAGATACACTGTATAAGAACTTTATTATGTATATTTAATAGAAAAATTTTAAAAAGTAGTCTTTATTACAAAAGCAAACAATAGTTTTCATATTTTTCATTTAAAAAGCATGGATTTTAGCTGGGGAAATAGTGCTTTACTAGTATAGGTTGAGGCCCTAGGTTTGATCCTAAGCACCACAATTAAAAATAAATATAACACTGTGTATCAGCTACATAACAGATTCTCAGCAAAACAGACAATTATAGTGTACAAAATAATATAATAGCAGTTAAGAAAGCACAATTATTTAAAGGCAAAATAGAGTAGAAATCAGCTATAAGAAAAAAGGGGGAGCAGAGGAGAAAATCATTACATGTTATGTTGTAGTCTAACACACTGAAAAATAAAATTAAACAGATCTACAGATATGCTTTGAAATAATGTATGACAATTTCTGTATACTTGCGTAAGCTTCTGGCTAAAAGTTTTACTACTAATATATAGTTTATAGAAGCCTCACACACACACACACACACACACACACACACACACAAACATTTCTAAGGATAAGAAATTCTTACTCCCTGAAATACTATACAGTTATCTCTCAGTTATCCCTTAGGTTTGGCATGCTCAGATACAAGCAACCTCAGAAAATATTTGGGGGAAGCACTTGCATCCATTCTGAAGAGGATTCTTCCCTGTACAATACAACAACAATCATTCAAAGTGTCAACACTGTTGATGTGGGATTCCCTTCTGTATGCCATGAATGTTTTATTACCATTGGTTAATAAAGAAGCCACTTTGAGCCTATAGCAGGGCAGAATAAAGCCAGGCAGGAAATCTGAACAGAAATATATATAGAAAAAGTAGGCGAAATCAAAGAGTTATCATGTAGCTACTTAAGGAGACAGATGCTGGAACTTTAATCAGTAAGCCACAGTCTTGTGGTGATACACAGAATAATAGAAATGGGTTCAATTAAGATAAAATAGTTAGTTAATAAGAAGCCTAAGCTAATAGGCCAAGCAGTGTTTCTCTGCCTACAAAATGGCACACATGCATTTATGGTTAACCCACATGGCCAGCCACACACTTTGGGTCTGGGTGCTTGTATGCCCACTTGGGGTTAGGAGGAAAGCAGCTGAGAGCATGCCTGCTGTTCAGCACCCCGCCTGGGCAAGCGGATGGATTGGCATGCACAGGCAGGAAAGCATGGCAGATTCTAGCTGCCATACGCGGAGACGTTTCCAGGAAGCACAGCACACTGCACAGCAGATTTAGCTTTTACTTAAGACAAAAAGGGTTTATGTGCTGTACAGTGTTTTCTAGTGTTGAGGTGGTGAGCACGGCTCCCACCCAGCAGTACCAGAGCTGGCAGTAAACATACCTCTGCCATACTGAAAGGCCAAGAGAGGTGCAGCCAGCATCCAGGGCTGAAGCAACCACACTGTTTACCATTTTAAAATGTTCCATGTCAGAAAATGATTACAGATGTGCAGTATAGACAGAATCAGATAAAAATGACCTCTGAATGGGTCACAGTGTTGGATAAATGTATGTAGGCTTGGGACAGAGAAGAATATAGACAGTTATACAAAGAAAAAGGATTAAAAAATACAACAAAGTCTTTAAAGAGACAGTAAAGGTAATATAAGAGTACAGTCAGTCATATATTAAAGGAGTAGAAAAAAATAAGCCACATAAAGATGGAATATATGCAGAGAGTTTGAATTATGTATATTATTGTCTTTATATTTTTTGACTGCAGAGACATTTGATTGTGGGAGCTGCTAAGCTAAACCAATATATATACTTTAAAGGTATCTTGACTTCAAAAAATTTGGGTCTAAGCATATGTTCCTTTGGAAAAGAGTTTCTGGTTTTGCTTCCAAAGAGGATAGAAAGCTGTGGATTCCTTACCAATTAATATGGCGTGATCAAATAAGACCCTGTGAAGCAATGGCCCAGATGGTCAAAATCCATGACAGATTCCAGACTACTGGCTGAGATGGAGCTACCATACAGGATACTCCCGAAAAGTCCTGATCAATCAGCAGGAAGTATTCTAGAGAACAGCACCCAAATTCCCCTAAATGACTGTTTATAAATGTTTGTTTACATTTAAAGGGGGACATGTTATAGAGATGAATACTTTGCATTGGTATGGATCTTGGTTTATTGATACAAATTTAAGGTTTAAATTTTGTTATGTGTGTATTTCTGCTCTTAAGGTACTGTGCTTGTGCAGTTCATTTAAAAATGTAATATAATTATAATTAATTAATATAACAGTCAAGCTTGTAGTCATGTTAGGTTTTTCTAGGTGTAGAGAAATAGTTCAGATGGATAGGTATTCTTCAGACTTTTCAAAGACTAACAGAATATGGCATTTAAAATGTTTTAAGAACTTAGAACTTTTATGACAATGAGATACATCTGCTCCTGGTAGCACCAATCTGCTTCAAGAGGATGATGGGTATTGAAGAGGCTCCTTATGAAGTTTTTTTAGTCATTTGGACAAGAAACTGCTCTTGCCTGGACTGCTTGATAATATGCTGTGTGAACTGGACATGCAGGACCCAGAGAAAAAAATGACCATTTAACTTCCCTAAAGGTGAAGACAATTAGTCCTTCAGGGTTCCTGCTTCATGAAAGAGTCTGCCAAACATTCTTCAGGATACAGAAGAAAGTCACTGACAAACTGCCAATAGACGCCAGTCTTTCAAATTTCCTGCTTCATGAAAAAGTCTGCCGGATACTATGTGTCTATAGGCTGAAGATAGATGCCCCCAATGTTATATAAGAACTTTGGGTGATTGTCCAGGCAAGATGTCTCTGTCAATTCTGGAGTTTTGGAAATTGCTTAAAATGTACTTCCTGTTAATTTAGGTAGTATTATATCCTTCTGGGGTCTTTGAAGAGTTGAAGAAAAATACAGTTTTCCTTGGTTATGATAAAGGATAAATTAGATATAAAACTTTTGACTAAGATAGGACAGATGACAGAATATTTTCCTTAAATTTGTCAAATGTAAATGGACTAAACATTGTAACTATAATTCTTGCTTGATACCTATTTTGTTAGATGTAATTTTACTATGTTAGAGTTAAAACCTTCCTTTTCATTTAGACAGAAGAGAGGAGGTGATATGGGATTCCCCTCTGTATGCTGTGAACTCGTTTTATTGCCATTGGTAAATAAAGAAGCTGGTTTGGGCCTATGACAGGGCAGAATAAAGCCAGGTGGAAAATCCGAATAGAGAGATATAGAGAGAAAGTAGGCAGAGTCAAAGAGACACCAACACCAAATAGCTGCCAAAGGAGACAAATGCCAAGCTTTAACCAGTATGCTACAATACACAGAATAATAGAAATAGGTTAATTTAAGGTTTAAGAGTTAGCCAATAAGAAGCCTAAGCTAATAGGCCAAGCATTGTTTTAATTAATATAGTTTCTATGTGATTATTTCAGGTCTGGGAGGCTGGAAAACAAACGAACAGTCTCCATTTACACACTGTGTGAGGTAGTATAATCTAGAGATCACTCTGAAATACACCTTTCAAGACCTCAGTCTACAAAAATTATCTCCATTGCATGTGGTAGCTCAAACCTGAACTCAATCCTAAAACTCAGTGGGCTCATGGAGGACAACTGGAAGCAATCCTGGGCTAGTTAGTGAGTGCCAAGCTATGTTGGGCTACAGTATAAGCACCTTTCTCACTAAATTCCTATCTGTTTACATGTCCTTTACATATTCTACATATAAAACACATCTACTGTTTAATCTAATTTTGAATGGTGATATAAATGAGCTATTTTTCTCCACTTTCACTTGAAAAACTGAAAACCTATACTCATTTCTTGGGGAAAAATGAATAAGTCTATTACTTAAAATTATGAGTATTCAGTATAAAAATTATAATTATTTTGCAAAAAAGTTTGCAGTTGTTGCAGTAAGCCTGACAATTACACAAAACAATGGTATTTCTGATAAGTTTAGAGGCAATATGTTTGATGCTCTAAATGAAACGTGTCCACATTTTTAGGATAAGCATAATTCACCAGACTATTCTCAGAGCAACCAATAAATCATGCTACAAGTATCATACACAAATAAACAACCGGTTCCAAACATTAAAAAAAGTCAATGAATTCCAATGTCGTGTCTTACTCTAAGAATATAGTTAAGTGGGAACACAAAAATCAAAACTCTGGAGTCCGCAGTACTGTTTTAAGAGTTTAAAAGAAGTCAGGTGTGGTGGCACACACCTTTAATCCCAGCACTGGGGAGGCAGAGGCAGGGGATCTCTGTGACTTTGAGGTCAGCCTGGGCTACAGAGAGTTCCCCAACAGTCAAGGCTACACAAAAAAACCTTCTCGCAAAACAACGATAGCAAACAAAGTTTAAAAGGAGGGGCTGGAGAGAGTACTCATCAATTAATAACACTTGCAGAGGAAACATATTTGGTTCCCAGCATCCATACAGTAGTTCACATCTGTGTGTTTAACTCCAGTTCCAAGGGATTTGATACGTGGCCTCCATGGGCACTGCATGTACATGGTACACTTGGAGACAATACACATAAAAACAATCAATAATCAATTTAAAAGAGAAAAGGGGTCATACAAAATCCAGCTTTAGAGAAATTATTGAAAGCAAAATGATCTTATCATGAGATATTAGCTTTAAAATTTACTACATGGTAAACTTTTACTAAGATTGACAGGATATCCAGAAGACATGGGGAAACTGATTATTTGCCTACATAAATATTAAAATCCTTTTAAATCAAATCTTAAAAAATTCAGAACCTAATAAAAGTAAACTGGAACTGCACTTTACTGATTTAATATCCTTACTATTTGAAAGCCTGGAAATCAACTTTAAGATAATTCAAAGAAAGAAAAAACAAGATATAGGTAAAAAGCACAGAATGGGCTGTCCCCAGAAAACACCACAAGTGATAAAGGAGTATGGAAATGTTCTAAACTTCAATAAAGAAGTACATTCTCAGTAAGAAACCTGGTTGCCCACTTCAGACTGGCACCCATCTGGTCTGAACAACTCATGCACATGTGGGCATACAACAGTTCTGACCAGCACACACCACCTTTAACAAAGGGGAGGAAGGCAAATACATTACCAGAGAAAGCAACCACACTTTATATACATTGTTCCCTGCTCATTAATAAATCCTGTAATTCTTAAGGGTTCATAAGAAAACACAAAAACTACCAAATTTATGATAAGTCAGTAATGATTCAAGTATCAAAATGCACTTTACAAAAAAAAAAAAGATTAGAACTTATAGAGAAACTGAAATCTCTTAGGAGATCCCACAAAGATTGAGTAAATCTGTTTATTTTCCGTGATCTTACATTTCTTTCGAGTATTGAAGGTGTGGATTACTTCCCTCCATTAACAGCAAACTAATAACTCTGCTCAGATGACTAAACAACAGAGTAAGCTCTCTGTGTGTGTGTTGCCTGTGTGCATGTCTGGTGCCATGGACTCGTGAAGGTGGACTGGATACCCTGAAACGGGAGTTACTGGCGATTGTGAGATCCACCAGAGTCCTGTAAGAGCAATCAGTGTCTGTAACCATGGAGCTCCAATCCCTAGAGGTAGCATTCATAAAACACCACAAAAAGGACAAAACGAACTTAAGGGTTCTGGTGTTGTGCTATCACCTTGAATTTTATCAGCTTTTTATGATTTGTGCAAAACCGAGGGCCAAACCTAAAGATTTACACTTGCTAGGCAAACACTCTACTACTGAGCTACAGCCCCGGTCCTCATCCTATCTTCCTTGTAAAGACCATTTAGGAACAGTGACAATCCTCACCATCATACAGAATTAATTATGTCCCTCACTGAGGAATACACAGAATCAAGGGTCTCTCCTACGAAGAAACTCTATCAACTACATTTTAATTATCATTTTGGTATGTCAACAATACGATAATGAAGGACAAAAATATGACAATTACAAACAGGCCTGCAGGCTTTCAAAGTAAATTCAGTGAAACGTCTGTCTCAGGCAAACATACATAGAAACAAGAAAGAAACTGGGCCCTCTTAAGTCAGTTCCAGTTTACTTTTCTCCAGGTTCATGTACATTTCGAGGTTCCATTTTCTTTCCACCATCAGTTGTCAGTGAAGTAAAAATGATTTTCATTACATAATCTGAAAACCCATTAACTAAACCAGAAACAGACTGGTACAGCTAGAGAAAACTTCGTAGGGAACTATCACCCATCTTCCCGTTACACTGTTAATTACGAAAATGGACCTTCTTAGTCCTCATCTCATCTCGATGTGCCAACCTCCTCTCACCTTCACACACCACCTCCTTTCTCAGTCTGCCTTCGCTGCCCATTCTTGCTTCCTACGTGCTATACACTTTTCAAATGTTCCAATCTCTCATTCCTTCACCTACACTTTACTAAAAATTTTTGTTGAAGTCAGCAAAGAGTTATCTTAATTGTCCAACCCAACAGAAACCGTGGAACCTTGACTTAGCCATGTTCCTGGTTCCCATGGTCCACCACTGTCCTGTTTTTAATGATTCTATCCTTCAGAGAAGCATTTCTTCTCCTATCAAAAATCCTCTGGAGGATGATACCTGAGCATGTATGTCTAAAACCAGTCATATCAAGTCTCTGTGAGCAGCTCACCTGTTCTGGAGAGGGTGTTTGATATAGTGCTCTGGGTTGGCAACCTCCTGACTGGATTCTGTTTTCTCCTCTTCTGCAGGTGGGGGATTAGTAGTAGGGGTGGTTTCCTAATGGAAAATAATATACAGTAAAATTTTTAAGTTTTTTAAGCAAAGTCACGACAGCAATAAGATAAACAAGTTTCATACAAGGAATTAGACTACAAACCAACCTCTAGGACAATCAGACTTCTCTAACTTTTCATTAAGATAAAAACGTTTCTCAAATTTAAGTGGTTTTTATAAAAATGTAGTTACCGTATTTGCACATTTTTAGATCATCAAAGATTATATATAAAATTCAATGACCCAACTTTCTTAGTATGTTAAAATATTTTGAGACAGGGTCTCATTATACAGCCCTGGCTGAACTGGAAGGAGATTTGCTTATTTTTGCATCCTGAGTGCTAGGATTAAAATCATATGCCATGACATACAACTAAAGACATTCATTTTTAAAATATTGCTTCCTACAGAGTACAGATGGTGGAGCTGCACTGCCATTTATATATTTAAAAAAAAAAAGCTTCTTAAAATGGGCATGGTACTTTGCATCTGTAATTGAAGGACTTGGGAGGCTAAATCAAGATTCAATGTTCCAAGCCAGCCTATGCTGTCTAGCCATTTTGAGGTCAGTCTGGCAACTTTGTGAAACCCTGTCTCAAAAAATCATCGTAGCTGGGGGGCTGGTTTCCAGCTCACCATTGATGACGACCTTGAGTCCTGGGACTACCAGTGCACCTACCATGCATGCCTGCTTTTTCCAACCACATTTTACCAGGATTGACATATTTGCAAAGCATTTGCACAAAAAAGTAAAGGCTAATAATAGATTATGGCTACTCTCAAAATAACACATTTTAAACCTAAGACACAGGCTGCCCTTGAATGGCCACTGTATATAAGTGCATTACACACAGGCAGACCAGAGAAGAGCAAAGCCATAAAGTGGTGCTGTGTTTATCTAGAGGATCATGAACAATACCTGAGAGCGGGGTGGTCATAGAACTGAAGAATTGGGCAGTACGGCCTCATATGTCAAGCTAAAGTACACCTCATCGTTTAAGCAGTGGAAGCCACTAACTACCAGGTCAGAGAGATTAAACACCCATAGCAAGTAAGGGAAGAGAAAAATACCGTCAGTTCAAGTGCAAAAGAATAAACTTGGTTTTAGATCAGCTAAGTTTATACGAGTCAAATAAAGAGTTCAGTAATGTACTTTAGGGATCCCAGGATTAGTAAACTGTTGTACCAACAGTAGAAAGTTGAAAAGAAAGGAAAAAGCCATGCATGAGCAGGCTAAATCTAACTAGCTGGAAAGAAACCACACACACACACACACAACCTTTTCAGTATTCTGTAAAAACTAGCACATGTCAACAAGTTAATATTATCAATGTGTCAGTCATAATATGGCTCAGTGTTTCCTGGGTCCACCCTATGTGTTATTTTTTTTTAAATATTTATTTATTTTTATTTTTGTATTTTTAAATTCATTTTATGTGCATTGGTGTGAAGGTGTCAGGTGCCCTGGAACTGGAGTTACAGACAGTTGTTAGCTGCCATGTGGGTGCTGGGAATTGAACCCGGGTCCTCTGGAAGAACAGACAGTGCTCTTAACCACTGAGCCATCTCTCCAGCCCCCCCCCCCATGTGTTATTTTCTATAATAAATGAAATGAAATTTTAAATTCTCACTTTGACCACATCAATTTTTCATTAGTTCCCAAAATCCTGGTATGCTTGTTGTGGTTTTAAATATTCAAATCTGTCACCAACTTGCAAGGCAAACATGCATTTAATCATCTCTTCTGGACATAAAGATTAGTGTCTACCACTACCTTCACACCATAAACAACTGGGGCTTTCCTTCTAGAAAGGACTACCTAACCTTTCATCTTCAAGTGTATAAAGCCCCTCAGTTTAGCACACAGCTCCTTTAGCACTAATATAGATTAGAAGCAGTAACTCCAAGTGCGACCCCACACCATACTGCTAGTCTATAGGGAAGTTATTGAAATGTAAAATAAACATTTGGGAATGTTTACAGCACCTGACAAGTAATTATATATCCACTAAAATCAATCACATGCCTTTTTCATAGTGTGTATCATTTTATAAAAACTTTTTTTTTTTTGGAGGCAAGATTCCATGTAGCTAAACTGGCCCCAAAGAATTAAGAAGCAGAGGGCAGAAGAGCTTGAAATTCCTGATCCTCCAGCACCTACCATCTAACAGACTAAGCCTAGCTTAGTCTGCAATTTAAAGAACACAAGTTTTTCACTCCTACGTGGGATATAGTGGGCTCGATTCACATCTACATCCATGTTAAAACCGAGTTTTGTCATTCACATTGTACAATTTTGTGTCAGTTTTCCTGTCCCTCACCTTCCTCATTATAAAATCTGCATCAAGCACTAGTGGTGCAGACCTTTACTCCCAGCATTCTGGAGGCAGAGGCAGGCAGATCTCTGTCAGTTCAAGACCAATCTGATCTACAGAGAGAATTCCAGGACTACACAGAGAAAACCCTGATTCAAAAAGCCAAAAAGATGCGCACTGCAGCACTCATCTGAGACGATTCACTGCTGGAACTAGATGAATCAACAGATGAAAAGCTTTCCTTCAACTGTCAATCCACCAGGAATGTACACTCTACCAGAGAATAACCTAAGGGCATTTCTATTATAGAGCTTCATTTCCTGTTTATCTGGACTGGTTCCAGAATTATAAACCTTTTAACATATAGACATATTTAATTACATATGTGTGCATATGTGGACTTTGTGCACATGCATGCAGATGTCCACTGAAGCCAGAGGAAAATGATCCCTCCTGGAGCCGGTAAGCAGTGGTACCAATATGGATGCTGGGAACCAAACTGGGTTACTCTGGAAGAACAGTCCATGCCCTTAACCACTGAGCCATCTTTCCACCCTCTTATTTCATGTTTCTTAAAAAACAGGAAACTATGCTGGGCGATGATTGTGCATATCTTTAATCTCAGCACTTGGGAGGTAGAGGTAGGCAGATCTCTGAGTTGGAGGCCAATCTGGTCTACAGGGCAAGTTCCAGGCCACCCAGAGCTACAGAGGGAAACACTGAGAAACTATATACTAACTGTATCGTTCCTGGCTGCAAATACACGGTGTGGCTGGAGATTTTACTAGGTCTGCTATGATATGCACATTTTGCTCTCCTCTCTGTATCACGTCTACCTACTGCTTCTGGGGAGTCGTCACTGTAGCCCTCTCAGAATAGAGACCCAACACTGTGAAGTCACTCTACAGTAACACTCCAGACAACACAAAAGACATTCCTAGTCCCTTTTCTGTTCTGAAACTTGGGCCTCATTTTCTCTGTTTTCGTATATTTTAATGAATGGCTAGAACATAATATATAGCTGAACTATTTATTAAAAAGAAATATAATGGATACTGAAGTCAAGTATCCATTTCCCAGGCTCTGACTTCACTACCACAAATTTCCTCTAATGACACGAATGCAATCCCAGATCTGCCAATCTCTGATGGACTAAAAGAAAATATTACAAAGTAGGGTGCACAGAGGGGAAGCCTACAGTACAGATCTAGTTGTAGTCCTTATTTGACAACTCCTTTAAATTTTAATTAGTTGGGTGACACTTTTTAAGAATAGGGATTTAAGTGACTAAAACTCCCTACGCATCAACTAATTTGCAAAGAGTTGTAAGGAGTTTTAGTGATAACCCTACAGTCTGGCACGTAATTCATCAACAGGTGACAATTTCAATTAGTCATCAGTTCTGTCAGGTGCTATGACTTTGAAAAGCCAGCAGATGAGTAAATGAAGCATACTGAACAAGATTTCCAAACTCTGGGGTGCTCTGACTAGACCCTTCAATTTTACCATAAGGAAACAAACTTAAATTACAGAAGTTGAATCATTAGCATTCATATCTCAGCAACTTATCACAGGAGTAATGAATGACCTAACCTGCCTGGTGCATGCTCTTTAAATTATAGTCTTTGACTCAACAGTTTTGTCTATCCATCAGAACCTTTCCAACCCAATCACAACACAGCAAGTGTGGTTACGTGAAGAAAAAAATGCTGGTGACTTGTTTGGAAAAGACTACCCGCATGATCATCATACCCAAAATGACTCTCATGTCAATGCTTCCCTTCCTGAAGAAACCAAGTAATTATGCAAGCATAATGCCACAGCAGTAACTAATGGACAAAGCAAGACTGGTAACTAGCTCCAGCGCTCCCTGTATATCCCTTGCTTCACTGCTCACAAACTTAACATCAACAAGGTCAAAGCCCTAAATCAAAGGTACAGCAGATGAGGACTGGTGAAAAACACAGAAACAGCACTTTGATTTTTGAAAATGGGAACTTCAATCCTTATATCTCATGAAAACTGTTAGTTTTCACTTTTTGTTGTTTCTTTCTTGTTTGAAACAGGGTCTCACTTAGACATCAGCTGGTTTCAAACAGTAGGGATACACCTGCCCCAGCCTCTGGAATGATAGAATTACAAGTATGAGTCATCATACCAGTCTCCTGAAAATTTTAACTTGATCAGTGTTAAGTAGTTACTGTCAAGTAATGTACTACCTCTATGTTCATTATCCCTATACATTCAAACATCACAGTGCCGAAGAGATGGCTCAGCTTAAGTGTACCAGCTACCTTCCAAAGGACTAAACTTCAGTACCCTCATGTGGGGTGGTTCACAACCACCTGTAAATCCAACTTCAAGGAACCCAATGCCTTCTTCTGGCCTCCACAGCCACCTGCATTCACATCCCCATACTCAGTCACACTCATACTTTAAAACAGAAGACAGTGGGGATGGAGCAGATATATGAAAGTATTATACTGTAGCATGATTAACACAAACCCAGGGACAGAAATTAGGGTTCAACCTGAGGGTCAGAAAAGCAAAACAGCCTGCCACTGGCTCTAACCTCTAACTCAGTCCAAAATGGTGATCTTGCCTCCAGGAATCTCAGAATGAGACTAAGAGCTATCTCCTCATGTAATCATCTCTAGTGCTGGGATTAAGGGTGTATACCATTTATGGCAAACTAGTATGGCTACTGGGATTAAAGGTGTATGTCACCAGTGTAGGCTGATCAGTGTGGCTGTTTTACTCTCTGATCTTCGGGTAAGCTTTATTTATTAAAATACAAATGAAATGCTACTACTTTGTACTGAAACCTATTTTTTGTGTGCTAACTTAAAAATATTTATTAAAAACTATAGTACAAAGCAATCACATCACATTAGTATAGCAAAAGCAAAAAGAGGGACACTGAGAAGGCTGAGGGACAAGAGGTAACTGTATATACCAATGCAGATAAAGCTGGCAGTTCCTTTAGTGCAGTAAAGAGGTATGCTGAAAGAAAACCTATTAAGAAAGTAGATTCCTCAATTCCTCAATTCCCTCTGAACCTTCTCAACCTACTGGGACTGTTGTCCTGAGTTCAAAAATAAGTAGCAATCTTGAAGGAAACAGGCAAAGAAAAGTATGAGTGTGCTCTCTCTCTCTCTCTCTCTCTCTCTCACACACACACACACACAGAGAGAAAACCAAAGTTATGATTTTACATGCACAATATAAGAATTACAGGAAGGTATAAGAAAAAGTGTTGATATTTTATTTTGTTAGTTTGTGACAAACTAACAAATAAAGCTTGCCTGAAGACCAGAGTTCAGAGCTAAGCCACTAGTTAGCCATAGAAGCCAGGCAGTGGTGGCACACACCTTTAATACTAGTACTTGAGAGTCACATGCCTTTAATCCCAGCACAAGGTAGCTGAAGACAGGAAGCAATATGGCTGGGCAGAGAAAGGAATATAAGGCGGGAGGAGCCAGGAGCTAAGAATTCAGACCAAGGATTGATAGGAACAGGATCTTGCTTATTTGGTCTGAGCACTCAGAGGTCAGAACTCTAATGGCTAGCTGCTCTGCTTGTCTGACCTTCCAGTTTGACTCTGGGTTTCTATTTAATAAGACAAATTAGAATTCACACAACAAAAAGAACATTCAAAAGACAAAAAAAAAAAATCAGAAAGAAAAACACCAACAAATCCAAAATAAGATACTGGTGGATCTCAGTGAGTTCGAGGCCAGCCTAGTCTACAAAGCGAGTTCCAGGACAGTTGGAACTCAGAGAAACTGCCTTAAAAAAATAAATAAATAAATCAGACTAAAGAGATTAGGAAATACATAAAATTTACCCCAAAATAGTCTAGGAAATCCAAAATCCATATTCTGAAGAAAAAAAGAGGACAACTGAGCGAATGAATGAACACCAATAGACTTGTCAGTGATGACTTGAGCTGTTATGTCTAAGAAATATCCAGCCTTCCTGCTGTGTGACTGGAGGCAGCCAGCCAAAGTGTAACTTTCTTAGCTGCCCCAAATCTCTCAGCTTACACTCCAGCCACCTCCACCACGCCACCTAGGTTCAAGCAAAATCCTGTGTCTGAAGTACACAGGTTGTTAAATTTGCCTGCTCTGTTCCCCCCTCCCGCAAACAAAACAAACAAGATGAAAATAAAAGAAACCGACCAAGGTAAGGGAGCACCTCCTGTCTCTGCCTGGACCATCAGAGGCCTCAAAGAACTGTCAAAAGAAAAACACCACAAAAGAGAGGAACTCTTTTGCTGTTGTTGGGTTTTTTAAGGCAGGGTTTCTCTGTTAACAGCCCTGGCTGTCCTAGAACTCACTTTGTAGACCAGACTGGCCTCAAACTCATAACTCAGAGATCCAACCACCTGCCTCTGCCTCCTGAGTTCTGAGACTAAAGGTATGTGCCACCACCACCTGGCTGAGGGTAACTATTATGAACAAAGTAGCCCAGAGAACTTTGTGGAACTACTACAAAGTCTGTGGCTGCAATGCTGTTGGCTACCATCTTCATGACACCAATAGTGGTGCGGTGGAATAGTCAATTAGTTAAAAATTACAGAGGAAAATATTTCAATAAATAAAAATTACAAAAAATTCAGGAGGCACCAGCAAAATGGATGAAAACATGTATGCTAATAGATACAAAAGGAAAACAAGCCATTGTGTAAATGAACAAAAACGTAGGAATAGCTACAATAGATGTTGAAGACAGAGTGGCTTCAAATTTCTCAAAATACCAATACAGGCATAATACTGTTTAGTTATCATGGTCTCAAAACCATTTCATTTCCATGTACACCTACTTAGTTACTTATTCTAACAATTTCATACACGTATATAAACATTCATCCCCAGCGCCCTCTCTTACCTCCCACTCCCAATAAACAAGCCGTTCTTTCCCCTCCTATTTTTTCTGTCTAATGTTTTGTGACCCTCTGAGCTTAATCAGAACTATTTGCATGACCGTGGGGGAGGGGGGATTATTTAATGGAGCAAAGGAAATCTCAGTGGCTATACCACTGAAGATAATGATTCCCATTTACCTCAGCCCATGTACTACTTCTTTAAAAAAAAAAAAATGCTGTTCTAACCAAGTGAGACAAGAAAACAAACGTAAAGCATAAAGACTAGTGCAAGTCACCCAAGTCAAAAAGAAGGGAACCAGGTAACAGAAAGCGGTATGTGATGTAGGTGAAAGTGACAAGTAATGCGATTTGATGGGCCATAACGCCAGCATACCCATTATACCACCTTATCTAATAAACACAAGCAGAACACTAGTTCAAAGGCAGAGCACTTGCCTTGCATCTGTAAGGCCTGGGTTCGGATAACAGCAGTGGAAAATATAAATAAAACTTAAAGCACA
Organism: Dicrostonyx torquatus; assembly: GCA_028555095.1. Classification (NCBI taxonomy): domain Eukaryota; kingdom Metazoa; phylum Chordata; class Mammalia; order Rodentia; family Cricetidae; genus Dicrostonyx; species Dicrostonyx torquatus. The sequence goes on from JAQHUG010000219.1 coordinate 3,115,681, forward strand.
CCAACTGTTGTGGTATGTCTAGCCCAGATCTTAATTTATACATTACTCATTTTGACCACATCAATGAAGCTGTTTTTCTTCTGTTCAGCTGGCTTGTACATTTACTAAAACAACCTAGCTTTAACCTAATATTAAAACAAGCTGAGTGGTCCACTCCTACAGACTTGTAGGAGTCCTTGCCTGGCCCATAGACAGAACAGTAGAATCCGACCTTCTGAGGCCATGCCCACAATCTTATTCACAGACTTCTCCAGGAGGACTTATAAGTTCTAGAAGCTGAAGTCAGACTACAAGTTCAAAATTACACTCCATTTGTTTTTGTTTTTTTTCAAAATTTCTACCCAACAATGGCAGCAGCATCTTTTTCTTATACATGATAATGGTTTTTTAGGGTTTTGTTGGGGTTTTTTGCTTGCTCGTTTCTGCCAAAAAAGCTGAACAGTTAGTTGTTACAGACCTGTAATTCTAAAAGCTGAAAGGTGATGACAAGTTCAAGGCCTGCACGGGCTACAGAATAAGTTCAAGACCAGCCTTAGGCATCTCAAGCCCGTTTCAAAATAAAAACAAAACTAAGGCAGACCACTTACCTACTCAACAAGTACCCTAGACTCAATCTCCAATATTATTAGTATTAATGTAAAACGCAGCTTACGATTAAGTAAATAAATACAGGGCTGGGCAGTAGCAGAACGTTCCTTTAATCCCAGCACTTGGGAGGTAGAGGCAGATCATCTCTGAATTTGAAGCCTGGTCTACAAAGTGAGTTCCAGGACAGCCCCAGGGTTACATAAAGAAACCCTATGTCAAACCCGACCACCACCACACGCAAAAAAATAAGGGGGGGGGATAAATAGGCGAGACAATGTCAGAACTAGATATCTTATTCCACCAAGTAAAGCCTCCAGTAACCAGGAGTGAGCTATATCTCGTTGAGTCACTGAACAAAGAATTCCACAGACACCTCCACCCCAAACATCACAGGCTATTGCTAAGGCTATTGGTTGCTCTCCACAACCTCATGGTAAGGCTCTATTACTGAAGACAACATTTAAATCACTGAACACAAAGGTCCAGCTGGTGTCTAACTAAAAGCTTCACCCCTACTGACTACCATCAGGGTACTGGAATGTACTCTGCATGCTATCAAGAGATCGGTGCCTTATTTAACCCACATCTAAGACAATTCTTGCAGTAGAATTAACAGAGATCCACAACTGGACAATTTGCAGAGAGATCGTGTGGAGCACGCAGTCCTGAATGAGATGTCTCTATTAAAGCGCTCCCACAAGGCTCAGGGATCTATGTGGAAGAGGCAGAAAAACAGTAGGAGCCAGAGATGAAGACACTCCATGAAAAGTGTCTTCACAGGATTCATGCACATATGTACACATGCATGTATGACTGTCACAGCACGAGGGCTTGGACAGTTTCAAGGTAGAGAGGGTCCTAGCACTAACAGGGAGAAGCAGACACCGGCTTCTACCACTAACTAAGAAACCAAGAAGCTCTCTGCAATTGATACCTGTTGGAAAATCAGTTTTCTCCAACTGAATGTCACTGTACATATCAACCACACTCCAGGGCAGGACTCAGGCCCAGGAGGAGTTGGCTAACATAAAAAAGAAACTCAGTGATATTTTTTGTGAATTTTTTCTTTCCTTTTATTTTGGTCTTATTGGTCTTTTGCTTGTTTTGATTTTCATTTTGGTGAGAATTTTAAAGAACATAGCATTGTATGGGTAGGGAAGTGGGGAGAGACTGGGAGGAGGTAAAAGAAAAACGTGATAAGAACATATTACATGAAAATTTTAATTAAAAAAGATCACAAGGCAGTGGTGGCATGATGTGGGATTGAATATGTATGTTTTATTACCATTGGTTTCAGCCAATGGCTTAGTAAAGCCAGGCAGGAAATCCGAACAGAGACATGGAAAGAAAGTAGGCAGAGTCAAAGAGATGCCTAGCTGCTGAAGGAGATAGAAGCCCACCAGAACCTTACCGGTAGACCACAACCTCGTGGTAATACACACATTAGTAGAAATGGGTTAATTCAAGATGTAAGAGCTAGCTAGGAATATGCTCCAGTCATTGGCAGAACAGTGTTGTAATTAATACAGTTTCTGTGTGGGCAGCCAGGAACAAGCAGTCTCCATCTACAGTAGCGCAGGCCTTTAATCCTAGTAGTCAGTAGACAGAGGCAGGCGGATCTCTTTGAATCCAAGGACAACCTGGCATACAAGTGAGTTCCTGGACAACCATTACAGTTAGAGAGAAACCGTCTCAAAAATAAAATAAAACTTCTATAGTAGAAAAAAAGAGGAACAACTGTCACAAGTCAGAACAGTAGGTAGTAGGCAGACAGACAAAAAGAAAGAATATGGAGCTGGAGAGAAAGCTCAGTGGTTAAGATCCCTTGTTGCTCTTCCAGAAGACCCAGGTTCAATTCCCAACACTCATATGGTGGCTCACAACTACCTGTTAAGTACAGCTCCAAGAATACAATGCCTTTTTTCTGGCCTCCTCCAGCCTTTTCCCACACACATAAATAAAAATAAAATATATTTAAAAACTTTTTTTAAGTATATACGACAATGGAATAAAAAGAAAGTTGATTTCCCAAGTGGTTTCTAGTTTATTACTATAAACCATATATGTACATAATGTACTATTACTCTAAACCATATGTATGTACATGGGTATGATGTATATATGCACAACATATACAATTTCCATTATTTTTTAACTCAGAGAACAATACCAATTTCATACACCAAATGATCTCTAAAATTTTTAAACAGAAGTGTTTTTAGTATAAATTTAAATAATTTATACAGCCAAATAGGATACCCCAATTGTGCTTTCAATAAACCAAATATAAAACACATATAATCCACATGGTGGAGACCAAGTCTCAAAGCCCCCCCATCCTCTAACCCCCTTAGCACGTGTCCCCTCACTAAATAAGTGTAATAAAATGAATAATATTAGAAAACAAGCAAATAAGTAATATTTAAACCGATCTGGGGATAGACAAGAGCTACTTTTCACAATAAAAGGCCAATGTACACACCTTAATCTCAGCATTCAAAAGGCGAGGGCAGGAGGATCTGAGTTCTGGGCCAATCAGAGATACAGTGAAATCTTGTCTCAAAAACAAAAATGGGGTGTGTATGTGTTAGCCTGTGCATGCTGAGGAGATGGCTTAGTGGTTCGGAGTACTTGTTGCCCTTGTAGAGTATAAAGCACGCACATGGGGGTTCACAACCACTTGTAACTACAATTCCAGAGAACCCAAGGTCTTCTGACCTCCACTGGCACCCACATACACATTCACATAGACTTATACACAAGTAATAAATAAAAAGCAAAGTAAGACATGATTCAGTCTGAGACAATCGAAGCATTTAATGTTTTACATTAATTCATGCTTAATAGAAAATAATATAATTAGTTTTTTCTGTACATTTTACAGCAGTTGAATTATACATCAATACAATCGGCAATTATTTTCTGTAATTCTGTGCATTTTAAATAAAGCATTTAAAAATTATATATATATTTTACCTATATAATCTTGGTAAAATACAATTTGCAAAAATATAAATTCCTTACCTACAAAATACTTAATTTATCTAAAATATAAGGAGAAAAGTATGCACTTTTCACTTTTCTACTAAGAAATCAGATATCCTTGCCTTCGGCGATACTTAAAATGAACAGACACTGTGGCTGCCAGGCTACTGTCCCCTAAGATTTCATATGGAAATACTAATATATTGAATTAAAATCTATCACTGTAAGCCAAACAGTGGTGACACACGTCTTTAATCCCAGCACTCGGGAGGCAGAGGCAGGCAGATCTCTGTGAATTTGAGGCCAGCCTGGTCTACAAGAGCTCCAATGCTACAGAGAAACCCTGTCTCAAAAAACAAAATCTGCCACTGTAAAAGCAAAGACCGACTATTACAGCTAAATTCTGTACAGTATGTTGCAGTAACAAGCTTCTATACATGTTAATATGCATTACAGCTCAACTGTTCTCCAAAATAATTTTCACCCTGGTAAACCTCACTAAAATGACTTAGTCTACAGTAAGTAAATTCCTGTCTGTGATTTCTTTTCCTTTTAAAAATTCACTGAAACTTTCCAGTAGCAAAATATCCTAAGAGGTAAACAAGATCAGAAGGGAAGCGGTCACTTGCTATATTTTGAAATCTACCTACAAAGTGGTAAACCAAGTACTAAACCATGACTATTACAGAATGAACTCTCCTTATTTGTGGGCTTGCTATCAATAAAAATCAACAAACTTTAAACATAAGATGTTCTAGGTAAAAACCAGCTCCTACTCTGAAAATGTACATGATCTTTAGTCACTATTCCCTAAAGAACACAGGCAGACCTTGCTGTGGCATTTGTGTTACACTGGATATATATCAAGTTCACAGCAAGATATCTAAGTTACATGCAAACACACCACTGCATATGAGGCAAAAGTTAGCTACAGGCTATTTTCTTAAAAGTCTATGCTTTAATTCAACATGATCATGCAAGCTCTATCTTAAAGCCTTCTACACAATCTTAAGTCACAGCTGAAACAAAGCCCCTGGAAAGCTTATGGACACAGCTCCTTTTCTGAAGCTACCCTGCGTGTCCAGCAGATGGACACCAGTGTGATGCTTGAGCACATACTCTACGACTGGCTGCCTTAAAGGTCTCCTCATCTGTGAAGTAAGAATAACTCCACTTACCTAACAGAACTGCTGCAAGCATTGGATGAATACATATAAAGTACTTGCTATGTGATGACTGACACACACTAAGTTAGCAATTAATAAAGATCTGCCTATTATATTAAAAATAGCCACTACAAAAGCAAACAGTTGTTTCAAACAGGCAGTGATTAAAAGGTCATTTTTTAAAAAATCATTTGCTTAGAACACTAAATCCACATTCCTGGAAATACTAGTCAGGCTTGTCATGATTCAACATAAATCCACTTGGCATAGTATGACTAAACTTCCCATCAATTTCCAAGGAATAATGTATTTTTAAAATTACGATATAGGCAGAAGGATACACAAACGCTCTTGTACATACACACATTCAGTGACAACTACTTGTTTCTGACCATAAGACAAAAACGATTATTTTTTAGATGAAAGGAAATCCTTTCTTTTCTAGATGTGACTAGACTCTTCAGTAAGGACAGGAAAGGGGGCACAGTACCTGAAGCTGTGATCATAGGCTTCCTATTGCTTGCTAATGGCCAAGGACTGGCAAGCAAGAATTTCCCAGCAGCAGATGTGTGCATACAGAGAGGTTCCTGTATACAGAACCTTGATCTGGGTATAAACATGAGATCCACAAGTCACAAATATCAACTCCGAATACATTTAAAAATCAGGATCACTTTAGGATATTTGACTCCCATTTTCTGCAACACTGAGAAATTTCAGCGTTCTCCATCACATAGAAATTTAAAAGAGACTATACAAGCCATGCTCAATTCCACTTCTCAGTCATCTCCCCTGAGAAAGATGGCACAACTTACAATCTAGGGCAACTATTGGACATCCTTTTATGAAGCCCAGTACTTCTACTGAAGTCTATATTCTTAGCCTTCTACAGCAGTGGCTCTCAACCTTCCAATGCTGCTACTTCTTAACAGGAATTTTGCTACTTATGAGTCATTACATAAATATGTGTTCTCTGATGATTCTAGGAGACCCCTGAGAAAGGACTGCTCAACCCCCAAGTTGAGAGCTGCTGTTCTAGAAATTAAAAATGTTTCCTGAAAGTGCTATTTGCTTAGGACTTTTTGTTCAATCTGGATTAAACCAACCTGACTCATTTTACATCTCAATCTATGTAACTACGATGTGTAAAGTGTACATTCACATCTCATTTCTCTAAGTTAAATTACACAGATTGAGTATAAACTGAATTGAAATGTGAAATTAAAAAAAAAATTTGCCAAAGTCTGCTTACCAATCAAGAGCTTTTCGTCGATTTTATAACATCTGGCTCTTTTTCTGTTTTCTTTAAAGCCTTCAAATATATATTATTTATTTTTCTATGCGTGTACACTTGCCTCCGTGTGGCCTTGGAAGTCAGAGGGTCAACTATGCATGAGGTCCTGTTTGCACCATGAGGGTTCTAGGTCTCCAACTCAGATCCTCAAGCTTGGCAGCAATCACCCTTACCCCTAAATCTCAGCCTACCTTTTTATTTTATTTTTTTTAAGATTTTACTTAAAATCTTTGAGACAAGCCGGGCGGTGGTGGCACATGCCTTTAATCCCAGCACTCGGGAGGCAGGAGCAGGCAGATCTTTGTGAGTTCGAGACCAGCCTGGTCTACAAGAGCTAGTTCCAGCGCAGGCTCCAAAGCCACAGAGAAACTCTGTCTAGAAAAATCAAAAAAAAAAAAATCTTTGAGACAAGGTCTTGACATGTAGGCCAGGCCATGTTCAAACTCAATTCTTTTGCCTCCACTTCCAAGGACTCGGATTACAGGCACGCACCAGCACAGCTGGCTTCTCCATGTCATGTTTAACAGTCTTATTTTAAAAGTGGGTTGCTAAGTATAAAGAGAAGAAATATCCAAACTAGTAGGTGTGGTGGTGTGCACGGGTAGATCCCAACACTAGGAAGGCAGAAGAACTCCTCCCCAAGTTTTAGGCTAACCAGCCTGATCTACAAAGTGAATTCCAGAGCTACACAAAAAAATAAGAAATTATAAAAACTAATGAAAGTATTCTCCAAATAACAAGAAAAACCTAGCAGAAGTTACCTGAAGAGAAACATAAACCACAAGACGAGAGTTGAGGGCACAGTCTGCTGCCTTCGGTCTAATTTTGACTTTCCTACAATTCCAAACTAAGAGGAGTAGCCTTTGTCCACATGCTCTGTGAAACAATACACTTCCCTTGCCCTTTTGACCTTCTCAATTTATATTTGTAAGCTATTACTTAACTAAGCTGGAACATTTAAAAACATTGCAATATCAATTTGACAATGACTGATCATTTATAGAATTTCCAGTCTAAAAATCTGGCAAATACTTATAAAAGGATATGAAAGGGGAGAAAAATTACCTACTCATGACGCTAAGTGGTTCTCAACCTTCTGAATGATGCTACCCTTTAATACAGTTCCTTATGCTGTGGTGACCCCAACCATAAAATTATTTTTGTTGCAACTTCATAACTGTAATTTTGCTATTATGAATCGAAATGTAAATATCTGTGTGTTTTTCGATGGTCTTAGGTGACCCCTAAGGGTCATTCAACCCCCAAAGGGGTCACAACCCACAAGTTAAGAATCACTGCTCTAAGTGCTTACAATTAAGCATACTGCAAAAAATATCTAAAGAAACTTACATGCTAAATGAAAATAGCAATGACCAAAGAAAATTGCAAGCTTCAATACAGTTCCTCAACTGATCCAAGAGTAAAATCAATCAGCTGCTTTAAAAAAACTGGGAAAGCACTAGTGTAGTTTAGTAGTAGAAAATGACCAGTATGCGCCAGGCCCTGAGCTGAAATCAAGCACCAACAACAAATCTTTTTGCCTTTCAAGACTGGGTTTCTCTGTGTAGCCCTAGCTGTCCTGGAACTCACTCTGTAGACCAGGCTGGACTCAAACTCAGATCCACCTGCCTCTGCCTCTGAAGTGTTGGGATTAAAAGGCATGAGCCACCATAGCCAAGTTCCAAAAACAAATCTTAAAAAATATTAAAAAGAATACCACATGACTAGTCTAGAGGCAGGGGTGGGAAAAAAAAAAAAGAGTACCTCAATGCCGTTTTGCACAGTATCCTCAACTAGTTACACAACAGGATCATCACTAGGAGTATTTTGCCTCTGGCCCCACCACAGGCAGTAAGGCCTCATAAGAGCTCACAATGAACAAGTAGAGACCATACTTTGTACAACTTTGTACTCTAAAATCTCACTTAATCCCATCCTAAAAATATCAGCCTCTAAGTACTGACTGAGAACAAAATCTAAAGACTCTAAATTGTGGCTTTAATACAATCCAAGACTTAAATACAACTGAAGTATCACATAACACGCTGCTGTTTTACTGCTCAGGATCTCAGTTTTGCCTCTCTTACCCATATTTTCCCCTAACACTTAGGAGGGAAAGGTAGAGGATTCAGTTAGATGTAAACATCAGAACTGTCAGCAGAGTTAAACATAAAAGTTTCCCTCTTGTTCTTACATAACACGGATACTCTTAAAGTCAGTTAATTTCACTAGCAATTTGTGAGGCAGTTTTGCAGACAATCAAATTGCCATGAAAACTGATATCAATAAAGAACAAGTAAATCATGCCAAAAAAAAGTTGCCTTGAATTCTGCCAAGATAAGTCCATTTTGCAAACCAATCAAACTTCTTTAGTCTATAGGTAAGTTTTTAAAAATTTAAAAATATCTGGCAAACGTAGTCTACAAAGGTTTCTATGTCAAAGGTTTCTTGTTGCTAGTCTACACCTTTAATCATCTTAGACCTTATCACACAGGTGTGACATTCCTTAAAAAAAAAAAAAAAAAAAAACCTGGGACGGACGGTCAGTGAGCCAGCTGCTGGCAAATCCAAACCATGACAAACACATAAAACACCACTCTTCTGCCTTCCGGGTAACTACCAACGCGCTGCCGGTGAGCATCTTGCTTCAATCAATTTCGGAATAGAGCTTTAATTAAGAGGAAAGTAGGTGGGAAAAAAAGTCAAATGAAAACGCAGTACTGAGGGGCCGGAGTTCAGCAAAAGCGCTTGCTTGAATCTCGATCCTCTGGACTCCAAACGCTGTCCTTTGACTTTCACGCGCGAGCCACGGCGCGCGCTGCAGTCCCCATGCTAATTTCCTTTTTCATTTAAAAACAGGCAATCCTGAAAGTTTCTATTTCCAATATTATTGTTCGCTGGCTATCTTCCAGACGATCGAGTCGCGTCAGAGCACAAGAATCTACCGAGCCGTCGGAGGCGTGCGCGCTGCGCCGGGAAGATGAATGAATGGAAGCCCGGCGCGTGTGAAAGGCAGGTCCGCGTCCAGCCGACCCGCGGCCGCGATCTGTAGGCCTCGCTCCTCCCCCCTCCACTCCTCCATGACAGCCCCGTCCCGGTGTGGAGGGTCCGGGACAATGTGATCACCTTCTCAGCGGCCCCCCTCGCCCGGCCCCGGGAGGTGCGCGGCGCGACCCTGGGGCGAGCGTCCTCCCCACTCGACCCCGCAACGCGGCGACTCTCCGCGGGCTGCTTTCGCCCTCTTGCCGCGCCCCTCCCGCCCGCCCGCCCTGGCCCCGCGCGCCCACCGGCCCCGCCAGCCCACCCTCCTCCGCATCCTGCGCCGCCCGCACGAGGACCCCGGCGGCGAAGGCGCAGCTGCCCCAGGCTTCTCCCTCCGGCTCCTTCCAGGCCGGGTTCACCGCCCACCCGCCCCGCCGAGCACGGTACCCGCTAAGAGCCCGCCCCGCGCCCCCGAGACCCGGCGCCGATCCCCGCGCTGGCCCGAGCCGCCACCTCGGGGCCCGCGCGGCGCCCCTCCCCCACCGCCCCGGTGCCCGGGCCCCCACACGGCGTGTGCGCTCCACGCTGCCGCCGCCAGCCTCCCGGCGCCAAGGCTGCCCGCGGAAGGTCAGACCGGGGGACAGGGGCCGTGCGCGGCCGGGGGCGCCGTGCGCGCCGGGAACGCCGTCCCGCGGGGAGTCCCTGAGCAGAGGGAGCCGGAGCGCGGGGACCTCGGGGGTGGGGGCCGAAGGCAATACTCACCGGTTCCACAGTCGCCATCTTAGATCGATCTGATCGCACAACCGCTCCTGAAGGGGGGGCGAGAGGAAAAAATGAGATTCAAACCGGATTGGCCGGCTCCTGCCCACGTGACGGACGTGTCCGTTTGGCCCTGGCGGCGCCTGCGCAAGACTGCAGCTACGTGGGGACCGAGAGGCTTCTGGGAAGTGGAGTCTCTTTTTTTTTCTTAAGGCGAAGTTTTTTTTTCTCTTTTTTTTTTTCTTTTTTGAAAAAAAAAATTAATCACGTGGTTGCTGGCGAGGGTGCGCGGCTCCCGGCGCCGCGGGTGCTTGCAGCAGAGTAGGTTTTAGGCCTCTGCGGTGCTGCGAGCAGAGCTCCGGTCGCAGTCACTCACTGCGGGGCATTCCGGCCGTGCCCTTTGTCGCCCAGTCCTCCCATCTTTCCTAAAGATTGGGAACTGCAGGCTCAGCACACGCAAGAAGGCTTCATTTCCTTAGCTGAGGTTCTAGGACAAGTTGCTTGTGTGTTTTTTATTTAGTTTTCTTTTCGCCTCCCACCATTTTCTTTTGGTTTCAGAAAGAAGCGGCAATGGAGAGTCGTTGATGCGGTCTGCGTTCCCCTTGTCCCCGGTCCACTAACGCGGGTGGTCACTTGTTTCCATCGCTGCCCTTAGCGGGTGGGCGGGCTAGCCCACTGTACCCACTCGCACGCTTTGGGGGAGGGGGGATGCACGCGTCGGCTTTTCCTGTTCCCAGTCCTAAGATGAATGCGTCAAGGTTGAATCTTGCTGGACGTAAAAAAGTTTGGAAGTTCTGTCCAATCGGTTCCAGTATTCTGCTTGAACGTGAACGGAAATAGCCTACGTCCAGGTGCCAGCCAGGGAAGCCACTCGGGGCTCCGCTGACTCAGCCCTGGACTGAAGGTCAGGAGTCGTTAAGCCGGGTCAACTATGACTCTTGACGTTGACTCATGCTCCTTAGGCGAGTGACTTAATCGCTCGGTGCCCCGGCTTTTTCATTTATGAACCAAAGATGATAATACACTTACCTCACAAGGGTGTGCTGTGGTAAGGACTGTAACCAGCTTTGAAAACTCTTCGGAATCTCAATGCTTAGAAGCAAGCGCGTGCCTTCCTAAGGACCAGCTGCCTCTGCCTCCGCTGCTGTTTCACTATTTTTCTTTTCCTGATACAGGCTAGCCCAGGCTAACCTCGAACTTGCGGTCTAAGGGAGGATAGCCTTGATCTTCCTGCCTCCACCTCCCAAAGTACTGGGAGTTCTGGCTAGTGCCGGGGTGGGGGTGGGGTAATGCGGAGATAGGGATGGAACCCAGGGTTTCCTGAGTGCTAGGGGAGCCCTGAACCAACTGAGCGACATCCCCAACCCTTTACAATGTTTTAAGCTTTTCGTTTGCCTTGTTACGTTGCCTTGTACACCAATGCAGTTTTAAACTTTCAAAACCTTTTTTTTTCTTTTCAAATATAGCTGCTCTCAACAGAAGCTTTATGCTCAGGAAATCATATTCATAACAACTTATAACAGAAATTTGTCCCCCACGCTGGCATGCTGCATTTTCTTATAAGTTACTGGGCTATCGTTTCTCAAGACAGTGTTGAGTAATGGTTCTGACAAAGAAGACGGATCTCATTGCTGTTTCCACGGTGCTTTAGAGTGCTGTCACCAGGAACAGCAGTGCGAGCTGACTAGCTGTGCCTGCCTCCTCCTAGAGTTGCTGTTGTCTGGAGCTGTGTCATAGCTATTATTGAGTACATAATGGATGCTTGGGTTGACTAACACATAATTGAGGCTGTGTAAGACCTCAAAGCCAATTCCCTGTTGATGTTTTTCTTTACTAGAATGGCAGAAATGATTTAAATGGAAGTAGATACAGTTCTGCAAACTACACAGCTCGGTGAAATTTCTCTGCACAACTCGGTTCCACTAACCAAAGGAATTACAGTTGATCCCTCTATTTTCAGTTGTTTGTAAAATGATAGCTGGTTAACTTTGGTGAAAAGACAGCATAGAGTCCTGGGAGCATAACTCAGTAGAGGGCTCACCTAGCAGGCCCCATCACTACATAAACCCAGCATTCTGAAGGAGCAGGAGTCCAAATTCAGCTCCAGGTCATCCAAAGCAACATGAGAAATCTCTATTCAAGGAAAGAAAAGACAAGACAGCATAAATATCCTGTTTTATTACACTGCAAAAATCAGTCGGTTGGCAAGAACAATGAGCCCAACAGCTACTGATATAAAACTTGTGTATATGTAGTTCATGTATATTGTATTTTCCTTCAGCCTTCCTCCTCTAGTGTCAATCAAGGCTCATATTTTGGGTTAGGGTATATCTCAGAGATAGAATGTTTGACTAAGACTGTCTAGATTCCATTCCTAGTACCCCTCCCCTTCTCAACCCCTTCCAAAAAAAAATTGGGATTTTATAGTACTTATGTATGCCCCATTCTTTATAGTTTAATTGATCTCCATATTTGTATATGATTTGTTTCATATTTTTTGACATTTCAGGTGTGTTTGACTAGTATCAAGACTAAGATTTCATCATGTCACATATCTGGTGGCCAGGTCTATGTGTTCTGTCTGTCTGTATGTGACTGATTTAGTTTTCCTTATTTGTTGAGTCAGAGTCTTGCAGTGTGTCCAAGGTGATCTTGAACTCATAGATTCAAAGGATCCTCCTACCTCATCCTCCAAAGCAGTCGGAACTGAAGGCGTAGGCTGCTGTGCCCAGCTCTGTGCTAATCTTAATGTACAAGCAGAATATATTATGTCTTATCTGCTTACAAAATATATTATGTCTTATCTACTTACAAAATATATTATGTCTTATCTGCTTACAGAATATATTATGTCTTATCTGCTTACAAAACCTGCATTTATCACCTTGCTACCATGTCTGTGCTGGTTTACTTTTTAAAAAACCAAAAATTTAATTTTGAGTCAGACTTATGAATAAGACATGGTGTTGTAATGCTGTCCTATATGGTGAGTTGTCTGGGTCACACACGACTACTTTGGCCCAGCGTAGTATCACTGTATGTGTGCGTTCCTTATAATCCTCGGCTGATTGAATGTTACTAAGCATTAGTTAATAATGATGATTTTTTCAATATAATATATTCCTCAGACTGGTATATAACCAGTGCTTTGTAGATTTAAGTGATGTTGAGGTTTCAAACAATTTGATAGAACACATTAGTCATTTCAGATGTATACTTTGTCTTTGGAGTTCTCGTTCCCTGGTTTAGATGAATGAAGCCATTGTTTTGCCAGACTATTCAGCTGTGTTTCTGTGGTGATATTTGTTTGTGATCTAACAAATAAAGCTTGCCTGAAGATCAGAGTGCAGAGCTAAGCCGCCAGTTAGCCATAGAGGCCAGGCAGTGGTGGCACACACGTTTAATCCCAGCACTTGGGATACAGAGGCAGGCGGATGTCTGTGAGTTCCAGGCCAACCTGGGCTACAGAGATTGATCCAGTCTCAAAGAGAAACAGGGTTCACATGCCTTTAATCCCAGCATTGGGGAGGTGGAGACAGAGAGGGATATGACTGGGCAGAGAGAGGAACATAAGGCAGGAGGAGAGGAGCTCAGGCATTCAGTTGAGGACTTGTAGAGACAGGATACTCCATTCAATCTGAGAATTTCGTAGAGGTAAGAACTAGTGGCTGCTCTGCTTCTCTGATCTTTCAGCTTCTACCCCCTAATATCTGACTCTGGGTTTTTATTATTAAGACCAATTAGAAATCACGCTGCAGCCGGGCAGTGGTGGTGCACGCCTTTAATCCCAGCACTCGGGAGGCAAAGACAGGCGGATCTCTGTGAGCTCGAGTTCCAGGACAGGCACCAAAGCTACAGAAAAACCTTGTCTTGGAACCCCCCCCCCAAAAAAAAAGATAAAAGAAAAATCACACTGCATACTTCAAACTAATCATACCTGCTATGATCTGTATAAAATTATTACTGCTCACTATCTTGGGTTTTCATCGTTGTTTTTACTTAAGCAAGCTTTAGAAGTCTAGACGTCCATAGTTCCTCATAAATACTAAGCAGTCATTTTTCTTCAGTCGGCTTTGAGACAGAAGGTATGAAGTTGGGTGATCAATTACCTCAATGTTGTAAGCCGAACAGTACCTAGAAATAAATTCTAGCTACATCTTTCCCTTCGATCTCTCTTCCTTGAGAGGCACTACTGCCTGAACTATAATTTATGGTCTACTTTTAGTATTGTCATTTTTCCTTCAGGAAAGATTCAACTTAGTGTCTTCTACATGAAAATTAGCCTTAGAAATTATTTCTGTCGCTAAGAATGTCAAACTCGCATACGACAAACGCTGCTGCTCACTGTGTGTGGATCATGGACGGATGGCTTTAGTCTGTGCCTCGTTCTCATGAGTTATTTTGTTTTAGTTGGTTACAGTGAGGAATAGTGACTGTTTTATGTAGTGTGTTTGGAATAGTTTCTAGAACACAGCAAACATTCAATATTATTGATCATTAGAGTGATAAAATATTACATTGATGTAAATTTCTTTCTTAATTTTCTTTTCTTTTTGGTTTTTCGAGACAGGGTTTTTCTGTGTCTTTGGAGCCTGTCCTGGAACTAGCTCTTGTAGACCAGGCTGGTCTCGAACTCACAGAGATCCGCCTGCCTCTGCCTCCCGAGTGCTGCAATTAAAGGCATACGCTGCCACCACCCATCTTAATTTAATTTTGTCATATACTAGACAAATGCTCTATCATTGAGCTATTCACAGCCCTCTTTTTATTCTTTATTCTAAGACAGGGCTCACTAAGTTGCCCAAACTAGCCATGAGCTCACTCACTCTATATCCCAGCCGGAACTTGAATTTTCATTACTTTCTGTCAACCTTCCATGTAGGTGGCATTATAGACCTTTGCCACCAGGCCAGGCTTCTTTCTTTTTTGTTGTTGCTACTGTTTTTAAGACGTAGACTCACTGTGTAGCCCAGGCTGGCCTGGAACTGCCTGGTCCTCCTTTATCTGTTTCCTGAGTACTGAGTGAGACTGGGGGCCACCATACCTGGCAACAGAAATTTATTGTTTCTTCTCTTTCAGTAAAATGTAATATGTTTAAGAATTCCTTTGCCTCAAGAACCAACTGCTGCTTATTATCTTTTTAGGATCTTTCCAGCTTGTGTAACTAAAAAGTCAGCTAACATGGATTGGTCCCCTGTAATGTGCCAACTATTTTTCAGGTGCTTTACTTCATTTGGCTTTTATAATGGTGTGAATGAAACACATCATTCCTGTTCATTGTTGTTGAAATATAAACAGAGCGATTGCTATTAAGTGGCATGTCGAAGTCCACAGACACCGTTCTTCTCCACTCCCTAGATTCATACTTTCACACCATAGTTGCTTTCTTCTGAATGGGTCTTCCAGATGATGCTTATTTTCTTTGAAATGTTTAAAATTGATTTTTGGTGTATATGTACATGATGGGCTGGAGGTGGTGGTGGCAGGAAGCGAATGTGGAACCCAGAGGACACCATGCTGTCTGTTCTCTCTTCCTACCTTTGCATGTGTTCAGCGAATCAAGCTCGGGTCATCAAGTTTGCTCAGTAAGCACCTTCACCACAGAGCCAGCTCCTTGTCACCCACTGAGCCATCTCCTTGGCTCCCTTCAAAGCACTTCTAATTACAAGTTGGTTTACAGGCCTGACAAGAAAGCATCCAGGAGGCACTAAGTCATGGGAACTATGTGATCAGTTAAGGCTATTTAAAGACACATGAAATAAATAAATATAGGCACTTCCCTCTTGGATTTTGAAATCTGGTTGGTATACTAAGTCATGAGGTATAAATAATCCAGTGTCCATATGAAGAAGTGTGACTAAGAAGCAAGAGGGTGCAGGGAACCACAAGGCACCCTGTGAGGAGTGGCAAAGTCACATAATTGCTTCCCTCATTTCATCCAAGCCTCTGTCCCACATCATCTGACAGATGCCTTCCTTGCTCACCCCTGTAAACCAGCTTCTCCATTACTCTGTCGCAACCCTGCTTTATTTTGCCCTTACTCTAAGCTTGACCTCATGCCAAACATTCTTTAGTTATTGATCACCTCTGACATGAAGATACTAGCTTCTGGATGATCTGTGGGCACAGGGTAATAAATATTTAGAGGAAACTCAAAGACATTTGTTTTCTTAAAAACTCCAGCCTTAGGCCGGACAGTGGTGGTGCATGCCTTTAATCCCAGCACTCGGGAGGTAGAGGCAGGCAGATCTTGTGAGTTCGAGGCCAGCCTGGTCTACAAGAGCTAGTTCCAGGACAGGCTCAGCCTTACGACTAATGAAATAACTATTAGGAAAAATCCTTTAGTGTATGCCAGCTAAGTCCTTTGTGTGAATACCTCATCAGAACAGCATGTCTGGTTGTTCAGGTGAGAGAGCCGCTCTTAACTAGTCTATGAGATAGACCAGATTGTAACTGAGCTGCATAATGAAGGCCGTACTCCAAAATAATGGAAAGGAAATCATCTGTGGATAACGTGGAAAATTCATGTAAGTAGTATATTAGACCAATAGTAAGGTTAAATAAAAATAATTACTTTAAGCTGGGCGATGGTGGCGCACACCTTTAATCCCAGCACTCGGGAGGCAGAGGCAGGTGGATCTTTGTGAGTTCGAGACCAGCCTGGTCTACAAGAGCTAGTTCCAGGACAGGCTCCAAAGCCACAGAGAAACCCTGTCTCGAAAAACAAAAAAAAAAAAAAATTACTTTATACAATTGAAATCTAGATTTAGACCAGGTCATTCACTCACAAAAAAATGGCATGGAGACTTAATATTAATTATGAAAGCTTGGTCTTACCTCAGGTGTGTTTCTAACTAGCTCTTATAACTTAAATTAACCCATATTTTTAAATCTACATTCTTAATCTACATTCTTCCATGGCTCATTACCTCATCTCTCCCTACTGCCCATGCTGCTTCCTCTGCGACTGACCGCTGGCTCCACCTTTCTTCTTCCCAGAGCTCTCTCTGTCCAGAAACCCCCACTATACCTCCTGCCTAGCTATTGGCTGTTTAGCTTTTTATTCAACCAATCACAGTGGCACATCTTCATAAATATAAAGGAATATTCCACAACTTTCCCCCTTTTGTCTAAAACAGGTTTTTATTTTTTATTTATTTATTTTTTTAAAAAAATTTATTTATTATGTATACAATATTCTGTCTGTATGTCTGCAGGCCAGAAGAGGGCACCAGACCCCATTACAGATGGTTGTGAGCCACCATGTGGTTGCTGGGAATTGAACTCAGGACCTTTGGAAGAGCAGGCAATGCTCTTAACCTCTGAGCCATCTCTCCAGCCCAAACAGGTTTTTATTCTAACACAGTAAAACTATGTACAACAGGAACAATTATAAGGTAAGAATTACATTTATAGATGACTATAAATTTGATTGTTATAGATGACCGTTAACCTGTATTTCTTATTATTCTAAATAGCCTTTAAGGACTAAAACTTTACATTTTTAAATGAGCTGCATAGATACAATACCTTAAACAGAAACATATATACAGTATAACAAAAATAACCTTAAATTTGTATCAGTATACGAAAATCCATACTAATGTAAAATATTTGAGATTAGTGGTTGTTTAAAAGTAGACTCAACAATTCACCCTTTTATCCCATTGTTTCTATACTATACCCCTTTTTCCCATTAGAAAGAAATTCCTGAATCTGATCTCCTTGTCTTCCTTTATACCTGACCAGACACAGTTTGTAAACAGCTCCTCTAATTGATGACAAACATCCATAACCCACCAAACAACTGAAAGCCAAATAGTCTGTGAGGCTGGATCACCTCAGCTAGCAGCCTTGAAGCTGTTCTGAATGCAGAACTCTGAGCAAACTGCAGCCAACAGTGTCGCTCTGAGAGGCTGGATCACCTGTGATACCTGTTTTCATTGGTGTCTGGTCCCCTTGCTCTGAAAACACACAAACTTTCAAAAGTAACACACATTTCTGCATTAACACAAGCAGGGGGGCTCCCAGATCAAATCTGATCTCTTTCAAACTTGAATGAATCCACAGCTTTTCATTTTCTATGGCTACAAAAGTATAACCTCTTCCACAATGTAACATATTCTTTTACTTCCATTTTGAAGTTAAGACTTTTGGCTGGGCAGTGGTGGTGCACACCTTTAATCCCAGCACTCGGGAGGCAGAGGTGGGCGTATCTCTGTGAGTTCGAGGCCAGCTTGGTCTACAAGAGTTAGTTCCAGGACAGGCTCCAAAGCTACAGAGAAACCCTGTCTTGAAAAACCAAAAAAAAAAAAAAAAAAGACTTAAAATATATAGGTTGGTTCAATTTAGCATTTTCCATAATCCAATGTCTCTTAGCAGCTATTTTTTGCTCATCAGCAATCATAAAAATTAAAGTCAACAAGGTCCATGTAGAATCTAAATTCTCTGAATTTTCCATCTTTACATGGCTTATCCTTTTATGTTATTTTATTCTCTCTTTAAAGGCTTTATCATATTTATAAGCTATATTTTTCATTCTTTTTTAAGCCTCACACATGTTTAAAAACATATTGTACCTTTTTGAGGTTTTATGTGTTTGGACCTGGCCTTATTCAGCATCTATAGCATTCCCTGATCAAATGAGACAAATCTTAAACTGCTATGTCAGCTACTGGCATGGCTCAGTTTAGTATGGCACTGGTGGGTGGCTCCAGCCCGCAGGTGGTCTCAGTAGGCTAAGTCATCAGGAAGCCATGCCCAGAAGCTGAATTTGACTCTTGTGTTATTTTATTTACTTACTATGTATACAATATTCTGTCTGTATGCCTGCAGGCCAGAAGAGGGCACCAGACCCCATTACAGATGGTTGTGAGCCACCATGTGGTTGCTGGGAATTGAACTCAGGACCTTTGGAAGAGCAGGCAATGCTCTAAACCTCTGAGCCATCTCTCCAGCCCCAACTCTTGTGTTTTAATCAAGCTTCCTTCTTTCCTTCCTTTCTTTCAAGCATTCTCAGGCCTCATGTGGATATATGTGGCCAGATATTGGCCACCCCATACAGATGGAGTTTTCACTGGGCTGCCGGCTCACAAAAACAACACCCACCTATACCTCCTGGCTAGCTATTGACTGTTTAGCTTTTTATTAAACCAATCATAGTGATATATCTTCTACAGTGTAAAGGAATATTCCACACCACCTGGGTGAAATAAAAAACGCATGGTATAAAATCAGTAATCTTTAGACAGAAACCAACGTTGTAAATACTTGTCAAGGGGCTAAATACAACTATTGGATTTCAAGGTTTTAAAGACTGAGTCTTTTTTCAATGCTAGAGTCAGCTAACACTTTGCTCCACAAAATAGGAGTGCTCTAAAGAGTCAAGCAAAGGAGGTTAGACTCATAAACACAGAAGGTTGATGAAACCAGAAACAAGACAAAAAGCAGATTGGTCATTTCCAAGTTCTTTGCCATGTAAGATGGAAATGATAATAGGAAGATTTTGACAGTCTCGGTTCATCTCAGTGGAAGGATTAAAGCAGAGGGATTTCATTATTGTACTACCTTAGACTGGTCTAATGCTAACAGATAAACAGTTTTAGTTTCATTATGACGATGTGGGACATTGGCATTATGGACCGTTATTTGGGTCCAGTGTAGGAACATGGTCTAAAACAATGGCCTTCATTTAGAATACCCAAAATTTAATCAGAGATCCAGTTGAGGGAAACACGTCCAGGTCTTCATTGCTCCATACACTGACTTTACATACAGTGTTTGATTCATTAGAGGAGCGCTTGCAACCTATAAGAAATGTAGAGTGACAATGCTTGGACTGTGTCCACTGGTTCCAGGGACAAGGCTTCCAGTGTGCAAACGCAACTCCAGTTCTTGGAGCTATTGCCTCAGGACACAACTGATTCACCTTAACTTCAGACTCGCCAAGCAACCATACAGATAGTCCTACATTTCCATATTTATTTGCGCATAGAGCTTCTCAGGAAATACAGATGTGCAATAGTAGCCAGGTTGTTTTAGGTCACTTTCTAAAGGGGTCCTTGACTTTTGGGGTTATTTACTTGTTTTCATTATTTTCTGTGGGAGAAGCTGAAAGAAAGCTCCTCATAGGGCTGCATCTCCTCTGTATCCTGAAATATGAAGATCCGCTGAGGAAATGCCATCCTGTGGGAACTGTCTGGGTGATTGTCATCCTTCACCAGTGTTTGCCATATGCTTCACTTTCTTTTTTTTTTCCCCTTGATTTTTCAAGACAGGATTTTTTGGTAGATATAGAGCCAATCCTGGAACTTGCTCTGTAGACCAGGCTGGCCTTGAACTCACAGATATCTGACTGCCTCTGCCTCCTGAGTGCTGTGATCAAAGGCACTGCCCAGCATGCTTTACTTTCTACTCCAGCCATTTCACTAGACACATGCAAGTTGGAAATTCTTTTAAAAGAGTAGTTTAGTGCCAGGAAGTAGTGGTGCACATCTTTAATCTCAGCACTCAGGAGGCAGAGGCCAGCCTGGTCTACAGAGCTAGTTCCAGTAAAACAAAGAAACTCTGTCTTGAAAAACCAAAACAAAACAAAACAAAAACAAAAAAAGAGCAGTTTACTGTATTCTAATAACAAATTTACAGAAAGATTTACAGAAAGAATCAGAAGATAAATGCAATTAAAAGCATGACTTTGCATGCAGAACAACTCATATTAGACAAGTAAGTGTAGAGAACAGACAGAATTTACTGTGTTGTGTGATGGAGATTCTAGAAACACCATGTTGCTGACGATAGGAAGTTTTCTTCTCTTAAAAAAAATCCAATGCTGGGTTGGAGAGATGGTTCACTACTTAAGAGCACTTGCTGCTCTTACAGAGAGACTGGATTCAGCTCCAAAGACCTATATGGTGACTTACAACCATCTGGGGGATGGAGCCCCTCTTCTGGTCTCTACAGGTATCAGGCAGATATGTGGTACACATACATGCAATCAAATCACTCATACACATGAAAACCTTTTTTTAAAAAAATAATTTAAATGTTGGTGTTAACCAGGAAAAAAAAATGTAACAAGTTCATTATAATTATGATAAACTACTGAAACATGCTCAGTGATTCACTCTGAATTGTATTAGTGTTTGCTTCTTGAGTGTCCTGCTTTCATTTCTGTTGTGATGATAAAAATGCCCTGACTAAAGCAACTTTAAAGGAGAAAGAATTAGCTTGACTTGAAGGGAAATCATGGGAAGAACTTGAAACAGCTAGTCATGCCCACAGTCATGAGCAGGAAGAGGATGGAGGTATGCATGTGTCCTCATGCTCAACCAACCCTCTACCATGATACAATCCAGGGTTCCCTGCCTAGGGAATGGGGCTGCTCACAGTGGGCTGGGGTGTCCCACATCAACTGATGTTAGTAATCAAGGCAATCCCCCATGGATATGTCCAGAGACCAACCAGATCCAGAAAATACCTCATTGAGAATCTCCCCAGGTGATTCTAGAATGTGTCAAGCTGACAATTGAAACTACCCACCACAATGAGTGCCTATATCTTTAATTTCAGAGTTTGAGAGACTGCCTTTCATTATATATTCACAACATTGCTTAAAAACCAAGATATGCTCAAAGATAGTTCTTCAATGTACCAAGCATTCGGAGCTACTGCCCGACATAAAGTCAGGGTGAGGCCATCATATAGAGATTGTCTTTCTATGTTAGTATAATGTCCTCCAACAAGTTGATCTTGGGAGATTTCCATACCTCTGGCTCTACTTTGTTATTCAATGGTCTTAGCCTCTTTTGTCCACCAGGTCCTCCTCTGTAATTGTGAACCAAGATCCAAGACTGTTGTAACCAAATCTCTCCAGTCTTGAGGGATAATTCTATTACAAGTTGACCATGAGTTTAACATCTGCTTCAAAACGGTGAATGCATGCCATATGAGACTGTTGCTTTCTTGAATCTCTTAAAATCTAACATTGCCACACGAGTCCAGTCAGCTCTTACAGAGCCTTGGGGATATCTATAATTTGGCAATACCTGTAATTACTGGATATATTAAAGTTGGTTGTTTGAAAACTTCAGGCTGTTCCTGACTAACCTTATAACGCAATGCTGAAATTGTTTTTCCATTAAATTTCTCTGCCTGGATTTGAATATCTCTATGATCTGTTTATTAAGTTTTTCTAAGGCCTGTATCTTGGCACTTGTATCAAACAACATTTTTAGAGATAACTGAGAATTATCAAGATGATAATTAACATATCAATCCCAGTTAAGTTGATTATTCCTTCATTTTAATTTTTCCATTTTTAAATCATGCATCATGTAATCATACAGAGACCTAACTCTTTTGCAATTCTGTTTCCCATTTTTTTAATGTGGGGGGAAAACTCTTTTTTAACTAATTCTAATTCCTTTAAGAATTCCCAATTTTCTCAGCAAACCTGCCACTGATGCTGATGATGAAGTGTGAGGCTGACTGCTGCTATGTAGAACAGTACAAGCCTGACTGAATTGCAAGGCAGCGACCTAGTTTGTCAGCAGCCCAAAAAGGGGGTCCAGGGAAAGGACATCAGGAAAGAAGAAAGGAAAACGGCAGGGTGGTGACCCCAGCCCTGTGTGGCTCTGACCAATGCCAGTGGCTGCAAAGCCACAGGCCAACAACTTTTTCATGAATTCTTGCCCCAAAAGTTGAGAGCCAAATGTAGGTAGGGTGAATTCTTTTTTTTTTTTTTTTTTTTTGGTTTTTCGAGACAGGGTTTCTCTGTAGCTTTGGAACTAGCTCTTGTAGACCAGGCTGGTCTCGAACTCACAAAGATTTGCCTGCCTCTGCCTCCCGAGTGCTGGGATTAAAGGCATGTGCCACCACCGCCTGGCAGTAGGGTGAATTCTTATTTATCTTAATAATAAAAGCCTAGAGTCAGATAGGGGTTAATGCTGAAGCTCAGAGAAGTAGAGTGGCCAGTCACTGGAGAGTTCTTACCTCTACCAAAGGGACGATTCTGTCTCTACGAATCCTCAGACTACATCTCCAGACTGCATCTGAGCTCTTGTCTCCTCCCACCTTATATTCCTCTCTCCACCCAGCCATATCCTTTCTCATCTCCAGTTCCCTGGTCCTAGGATTTAAGGTGTGAGCCACCATCACCTGGCTCTGTTTCTCTTTGGATCAGTCTAGTTTGACCCAGGGTGGCCTTGAGCTCACAGAGATCCGTCTGCCTCTGTCTCCTGAGTGCAGGGATTAGAGGTGTGTGCCACCACTGCCTGACCTCTAAGGCTAACTACTGGCTTAGCTCTGCACTCTGATCTTCAGGCAAGCTTTATTTGTAGATTACAAACAAATTATCACTACAACCCTGTCTCAAAATTTGAAAAACAAGAATAAATATAAGTGATTGTCATATCAAGGAAACATGCTATGTAGTTTAAAATTGTTCCATCCACCTTCATCCTTTGCTGAGTGATATGTGCTTAAGGATGTTAAGAACTTGGAACACACTTCCTCATCTCCTAGGAGTCTGACATCATACCTTAGTAACCTCCATACACGAGGCCCTGCCTCTTTATGAATGGACTCATTCCTGGATGCGATTAATTAATCAATTAATGGTTTATTTCAAGAATAGGTTTGCACTGGGCATAGCGGTGCTTTAATCCCAGCACTCAAGAGGCAGAAGCATGTGACTCTCTATGAGTTTGAGGTCAGCCTGGTCTACACAGTGAAACCCTGTGTCAAAACAAAACAAACAAAAAAAACCAGAATAGGTACGTTAAAACTGTCAGTTTAGCTAGATCTGTGCCCATTCCTGCCTCTCTAAATGTAATGCTGTGTCACCTGGGGACTCTACCAGTATGAAGGCTACATAGATGTGACTCTATGACCTTGGCTGGGCCGGGGGTGGGTAATGTGAGCCGAAACAAGCTGCTTTCGCTATAAACTGCCTGGTTAGTGGTGTTATATTAGCAACAGAAAATGGGCTAAGATATGAAAAATGTGCTTGTTGCCCCCAAGATCTACTTTGTACTTTTGTAACTGGTTTTGACAGAAATATATTCTATGCACCTTGATCATACTCAACTCCTTTCATCCCTTTGAGGATTTTAAAACAAATTGTCAGTATTCTCACTACTAAACACTTCAAAATACCTGTCACTAAGGAGGGCTCACTATTTGTTTGCAGCATGCTTCTTTAGACTAAATTTATACAAAATAAAATGTACAAATACTAGTAATGCATTGAAAGAATTTTAGCAGATGATACAGTTGTACAATGCAAGACATTATCAAGATGAAAATGTTATAAAAACACAAGAGTCAACACAGAAGGTATTTTGACCAGCCCTCTTTCCCACGCAAATACAGCTCTTTCCCCCAACAGCGCCCACTGTTCTGACTCCTTCGCAGTCAGTTGGGATAGTTCTAGTATATACTATGTACTTTTCTTTGCTTTTTAGTTTTTTGAGACAGGGTTTCTCTGTGTAGACCTGGCTGTCCTGGGAACTCCTCTGTAGACCGACTGGCCTTGAACTCAGAGATCCACCTGTCTGCTGTGGGAACTCCTTCAAGCAATAGCTTTTAAGATACTGGCTCACTCTGGCTGTGGCTACCTGTAATATATATATATGTATATATATGTATATATATACATATATATATACATATATATACATACATACATATGTTTTTAAAAAAAAGTGTGCAGCCCTTTGGCTGCTGGATTCGGTTCCTGTTCCCTGCTCATGCAGAGGACTGATGATCTGTGAGTCTACCCGTCAATAAAGAGACCTTTTTTATTATACTCCATTCTGAGCTAGTGTGGGATTACTTTATTGTAATTGACCACACCTGCCTCTGTCTCCCAGAGACTGCAGGAATTAAAGACGTGCACCGCCACAGCCCAACCACTATGTACTTTCTAACACAGCTACTCTCAGTGTGTATGGAAGTCCGCATGTTATGTATTATCAAACATCCTATACATGCTTTTTAAAAGTGTATACTTAGGTACTCCATTATTTCTGGCATGATTTTTTTAGCATAGGTTAATTATAAATATTAATGGGTTTTATTACAAGGTTTTGGCCTGGTGCTCAATTTAAGAACATTTTCAAGACTTTAATGTTGAGGGCTGGAGAAATGGCACCCGCACCAAATGGCTGGCAACTGCTTGTCTCCTACTCCAGGGTGAGACACTTCTGTCCTCTACAGGCACCAGTACCTCTGACCCTGCCAGCCTCCACAGGAGTCTTTGTTGACATGCACGTACCTGACACATACATACATAGAATTTAAAGTTTTTAATCTTTAAATTAGAATTGGGTGTTACTGTGCATACCCTGAATCCCAGATCTTGGTAGTTCGAGGCAGGCAGATCTCTGAGTCCAAGGGCATCCTGGTGTACATATTGAACTCCGGGTATGCCAAAGCTATATAATGAGACCCTCTCTCAAAAACAACTAAATAAACCAGGCGCTGGTGTTGCATGCCTTTAATCC
This sequence comes from Dicrostonyx torquatus, assembly GCA_028555095.1. NCBI lineage: Eukaryota > Metazoa > Chordata > Mammalia > Rodentia > Cricetidae > Dicrostonyx > Dicrostonyx torquatus. Next base: position 3,140,958 of record JAQHUG010000219.1, read on the forward strand.
AGCACTTGGGAGGCAGGGGCAGGCAGATCTCTTGAGTTTGAGGCCAGCCTGGTCTACGAAGTGAGTTCCAGGACAGCCAGAGATGTTACACAGAGAGAGCCTGTCTCAAAAAACAAACAAAAAAATAAAGACAAATAAAAGAATACTAATTAATTTGATTTATAGCTCACCAAGAGAATGCAAACAGAATTGATGAAAGGTGTATTTTTTAAACTATGAAAATATGTCCATTATACAAGTGGGGACTATGTATGTGCGATTCTCTTTCTCTCTCCCTCTCTTTCCTTAAATTGAAAATAGAATTTTTTTTTTAAACCAGTGTTATCGACTTCTGGCCCAAACGACGTCATATTTCATCTATGACTCTGCTACTTGCACACTGCCCGTCTGGTGCTTAGGGACAGAGAGCGTGTATTCTCCTTGTGTCCTTGGGTCCAACCCCCCTGATCATTCATGGTTAGCCTTTGAATAAACTGCACCCTGGGTTTACATCTTTTGAGAGTAAACAGAGCTCTGAACAGTTATGAAAACTGGACAGCAAAAATTGGACATTGTTTGTTCCTGGGCCACCGACATGGCTGAACAGGTTCAAGCCCTTGTCATACAAGCCTCCCAACCCGACTTGGTCATCGAACCCATAAAAAGCCACATGTGGTAGGTCTACTTTCAGCATTCCTATGGGGAGACGGGAAATAGAAATAAGAGAATGACCCAGAAGTCTTCCAGCCAGCTAGCCCTGAATGCTCAAAGTGACAGAAACAAAAGAACAAAAGATACCCTGTCTTGTTCTGAGGGTCTGAGAGAGAACAGACTCCCAAAATTTGTTTTCTGCTCCCCACATGTACGCTTTGGGATGTGGGCACACACACATGCACACATACACACACTGAAGTAGAATGAGGTAGAGAAGACCAGTTATTAGGCTAGATACTGATTTCGTGATTCATTTAGTAATTTACGTAAAACACTGTTTGTATTACCTATTTGTCAAGCATGACTTCCCTTGCTACCTGGAACAAAATGACCTGGAGAAATAGCCGAAACCGTGGGTCATTGCCCTTAACAACCTGCTGACTGCCTCATACCCTTCTGTCGAATCTTACTTACTCACCCCCAACCTTATGGTTTTAGGGTATAACATGAGAATACAAACTGGACCCAGGATTGAGACTTTCAGGAGCTGTCAGGACTCCTGACATGGCTGCACTGGTGGCATATCGTATCTGATATCTTCTACTCTCATTAATGCTAAGAATACTTATTCCTGAGAGATTCCTGCAATGGCACAACATAATTAAAATATTAGAGTCCTGTGTCCCTCGGGATGGCACGACTGATCTAGCACAATGGAGCCAGAAGCTCGACTATCTGGAGTACCCTGATTGGTTTTATGTCCCTGGTTCTCTCTGAGCAGCTAATATCCTGGGATTAAAACAGCATCCCTCTCCTCCACTGGTAAGTTTTGTAGGCTTTTTAATAATTCAAGGGAAATTTCCAAAGTAAAGTTTTCTCCCTGATAATTAGAATTATCTTCCAAACAAAACAATATTCCTTCAACTGAAGATTTACCTTTCAGAGGAACAGCATAAGCAAAACAGATATTGCTCACAAGTCTCTCCACCCCCTCATTATCTAGACATGAAACCCATGAGTCTCTTAATGGAAATAACTAAACAAAGACAGCAGCGTAAGTGGATCTTAGGGACAGAGTTGGAGTGACTCCAGAAATTCCTCTCTTCCCTACACTCTGCATACCTGTGTCGCGCTCTCAGTGAAAACTGGCTTTCTCCAAATTGCAGGAAACCCGGCTCCCAAGGATTCTGAACCTCACTGACATCTTTGCCACTACATTTGAGCTGATTCACATGGTCCATGGACCTTTCTTAAAGCCATCCAATTAAAAGAATAGCTCCAGGCACTCACACCTGACTAATCAATGACACATAGCAGAAATGGGTGACATGACTGGTCAAATTTTTGGCCCAGCCAGTTCTGCCTGAAGGCGTGACCGGATATTTGTGATAACTGAAAGCCTTCTCTACAAGTCAGAGTAGGAAGAGGGAGGAGCTGGTTACAGGTAAGCAGAATGGCACATTGCCAACAGTGTAGTATTTGCCACAACAGATAACACCGGACAAGCTCTTGACTGACAGCTTTGCCGTAACTAGCCAGGTTGGCCAAATAAGAAACTGTAACATGAATGAGCTCCAACAACAGAGTCAAAACAGAAGCACTTTTCCAAGCGGCAATGAAAAATCAACAGAAAGATACGCATCAATGCATCATCAATGATGACGTCTGGGAAATGGGGAGGGGAGGGGGCCATGGAAAGACACTGACGTTTTGTGCTTGTATAAACGTTTAAAATTTTTTACAAATATGTAGATATGTGCATTTGTAACACAGAGAAACAAGTAAATAGCAAGTCCCAAAATTCCTTAAAAGTTTTGTAAGCAGTGGTAAAAGGGGAATATGGTGTACTGAGAACATAACAGATGTAATGTCATGCATTCTATGTCTTTGAAATGAGGGAGGGGTGTTCTACTCTTTAAAGAAAAGAATACACAAAGAAAATGCACCCAAGCGGATAGCATAGGTAAGCTGGTTCCATGCAATCTGGACAGATAAGAGAAAATCACACAATAAGTGTAATAAACTTATTACAATAAATAAAATATAAATAAAAATTTGACTGGAAAACAGTAAAAGTATTTCTGTGGTTCTTGATATAGACCTATAGCAAATAGTTTAACTCATCATCATGGAAATGTTGGAGGTGGAAATGTAGAGTTTATACAACTATGAAACAAGGCATGATGCGAAGAAGCTTGAGCGCGGAGGGGTGCTTAAGGAAAAGCGCTGCCTGGCTAGGAGGAAATCGGTGTTTGGTTTACAAGCTTGCAGCCTGTCAGCTGCTACTCCAAACTGAGACAAAATTTCACTTCAGAGTGACACCCTCCCTCCTTTTTCCCAAGAAGCACTAACGTGATTGCTTTTCATTAAGGGAAAGTAAGAACTCCTGAGTCGCTTGTTCCTTTCAGTGCGTCTGGCAGAGCCTGCCCCTCCCCATCTTTCCGGGCCTGCAAATGTTCATAGAAAGCACCGAGACCCCTAAGTGAAAAGGAGCCAAGACCTTGACCCCTTCCTTTCTGGTAATTTCAATTTATTAGATCTATCTGATTAGATGGACCTAAAGTGTGTCACGGGACAGAAAAGAGCAGTAATTCACAGGAATTAATCATGAAGAAACATCTGGAGAGGAGTGGCATGCCTAGTGATTCAGCACACAGCGGACCAAAAGCTGTTCATCACTTCTCATTCTACTCGCCTTGGGGGATTTGTTCTCCAATAAAAGTCAAAACGCCAGAGCTTTAGAGCCCCGTGTCCCTCAGGATGGCACGACTGATCTAGCACAATGGAGCCAGAAGCTCAACTATCTGGATTACCCTGGATGGCTTTATGTCCCTGGTTCTCTCTGAGCAGCTAATATCCTGAGATTAAAGCTAACTTGCCCCCACACTGGCAAATTTTGTAGGCTTTTAATAATTCAAGGGAAATTTCCAAAGTAAAGGTTTATTCCTGATAATTAGAAATTGTCAAAATTAAATTAAAAAGTACCACTTTTTGGTAGACTATAGAATTGTGATTTTTTTTTTCTTTTGACTCAGGGGTTTCTCTGTGTAGCCCTTACTGTTCTGGAACTCCCTCTGTAGAGCAAGCTGGCTTCTAACTCAGATCCTCCTGCCCCTGACTCCGGAGCGCTGGGACTAAAAGCGTATGCAAACACACCCTGCCATTTTCCCTTATTTTTAAATTCTTGAAAGTTATAGTAAAATAATCCCCCACAAAACAACTACCCAGTGCAATCCCAGCCTTGGCCTCCATTTTTGGAGGACCCTCCCTTGTACCCCTCAAACCTTGACCCCTCCGCAGGAAAGGTCAAGACCACTCCCTCAGGCTGCTTATGTTGGCAGCTTCCTGTTTCCCCTCGGGGTCACCTGGGAGCACAGGTGTCTAACTAAACCTGGATATCTTTTAATCTGGTCTGATTTGGCTTGATTGGGATTATTTTGCGTTGGCCGAGAGGCTCCATTAGGAAAATATTTTTAACACCCAGTTTTCAAGCTTTCTGGTAAAAGAGGTGAATTCTTCTTACTAAAATGAATTCTTATTAAGAGCCAATAAGCTTGAGTCAAAGACACAGTCATCTCCAGCACTCTAGGTCACAGGTGCCACAGACTTTGACTAGAGGCCATTTCTTTCCACCAATTCTCAGAGTCCTTTTGTCTTAGGTTTTTATTGCTGTGAAGAGGTACCATGACCATGGCCACTCTTATGAAAGAAAACATTTAATTGAGGCACTGGCTTACAGTTTCAGAGGTTCAGTCCATTATCATCATGATGAGGAGCATGGCGTCATGTAAGTCTTACATCTCAACCCAGAGCGACAGGAAGTCCCTGGGGCAAGTTTAAGAAAAAGGAGACCTCAAAGCCTGCCCCCACCTCCTAATAGCACCACTCCTTTTGGGGGCCATCATCTTTCAAACCACCACTCTGAAGCTACTCATTGGCCTGTTTTGCTCATCTTCACTTTACTCGAACTAGGGTTTATTGAGTATTTACCAACACTGTTTAAGGGAGCAGTTTCTTCACCTATAAGGTGGAATAGCTTCTAAGGCTTTTTCTAGCTTTGAAATGATTCTTCGGAGAAGACGCTACAGCAGTGTTGAGTCGGAGAGAGAGGATGGGGGAAAAGATTGTACACCTCCCTTGCCATGGAAGAGTTTATAGCAATGGAGAAAAGTACTAAAGACTTCAGTGTTCATTTTAAACCCCCTGAGTAGATTTCTGTGGTCTCGTAGTGGAGGACAAATTGACCAACATAGTCAGAGAAGGCTTCACGGAAAAGACAGAAATTAAGCTGGGCTAGAAACAGGGTCATGGAGGGGAGGGAATTCAGACACATGGAATTTAAGCTAAATTTAAGATCAAATGTCAGTGTGGCCCTTTGACCTCCACTTCACCTCCAGCTCCGGCTCCGGAAGGCTCTCTGCACTGGTTGACATGTATGCCCTCTGACTTCTGGGTGGTTCCACCTAGGTTGTACGTAAAGGAGAAATAGGAGAGCAGAAGAGGCCTTTGGATGGCTTGTCCCCTCCACTGAAGGTCTAGAGCAGTGGTTCTCAACCTTCCGCTACTTCACAACTGTAACTTTGCTAGTGTCGTGAATTGTAATGTGAATATCTTTTCTCCAGTGGTTTTTGATGACCCCTATGAAAAAGTCGTTTGGCCCCCAAAGGGGTCTCAACCCACAGGATGAGGACCACAGGTCTAGAGCCTGTTCCATACACTTCCTTCTTTGGGTTCTGATGTTTCCTCTGGGCATGCTTAATCTTCACTGTCAACTGAACTGGATTTAGAATGACCTAGGTTACACTTCTCTGGATGTGTCCAAACTGGTTTAACTGAAGAGGGAAAGCCTAACCTCTCTCTCTCATTTCTTCCCTCTTCCCTATTCTTTCAGTACATACAGTAAGCCCCACACTCGAGCTCTTTCTGCATGGTGTACTCTGTTACCCGCTGCAGTCTCCCACCCTCAGTGGGACCCACCAAGATCTCTCCTGGTGGGAGAGACGTCTTTTCACGTCTTACAAGCTGCCTCGTGCTTCTGCCTCTAGGCAGAGCCACTCTCCCCACCAAGGCTTCCCTACAATGAAGGACATGTAAACTAGTGGTTCTCAACTTTCCCAATGTGTGGCCCTCTAACACAGTTCTTCATAGCATAGGGGTCCCAACCATAAAATTATTTTGTAACTACTCCATAACTTCATGAACCATTATGTGACTATCCAATGCACAGGATATCTGGTATGCAACTCGCAGAGGGGTTGTGACCCACAGGTTGAGAACCACTGGTGTAAATGGTAAGCCAAAATAAATAAGCCTTTCGTACCTTAAGTGGTTTTGCTAGGTAGTTTGGTACAGCAATGAGAAAAGTGGTAGATAAACCTCCCTCCTCTCTCTCAGACACAGAGGCTGTAATGCTCCCACCCCCACTTTCTTCAAAGTCAGCCTTGCCCATGTCTGTAAGGTTAACATGCCACCCATATCTTGTTGTTATGCTGATGTTGTAGTGGTGACTGTAAGCAGCAGGTAACACAGCCTTTCGTTTTAATAACTGTGAAATCACAATGCGTTTTATCTATATTTATAAGTTCCATCCTCTCTCTTGGTCTCTGACCCAAAAATTGCTTGTTAAAACAATGCTATTTTCACAATCGGTGGCATCTTGGCATTGAAAAATTAGCACGATACAGTAAAAGATACTCTAGTGAGCAAACTTACCTTGGATTCAGTAGAAAATAGGCAATTTGAATTTTATTCTGTAGTCAACCAAGAGCAATTGTTGAGCCTCTGAGTGGAGCGCCATAATTAGGCGTGCGATCTAAGAACACACTTCCAGCGTGTGAAGGAGGGCTGAATACAGGAAGGCCAATTAGGCGGCTGTTGCTATAATTTAGATGAACGTGATGAAGGTCCAAAAGTGCAATTAGAGTCGAAATAAAGAGGACAGGATAGTTATCACATGCTGTTATTCCTGCCATAAAAACGAGCTGGGTCTGAACAGCCCAAGACCTGCGTAGGAGGTGCAGGGATTCCGGAATGAACTAGAGCTGACCCCAGACCCACCTTCTCCTACTTTCCAGGGATCTCAGCAACCTCCTTCAAAAACTGTGAAGGAGGGAGGGGCTGGAGAGGTGACTCTCAAGTTAGGAGGATGTACTGTTTTTCCAGGGGACCAGAGTTGGATTCCCACTGCCTATAGCAGGAGGCTCGTAGAGACCTGTAACTCCAGCTACAGGCGCTCTGGCGCCATCATCTGGAGTCCACAGGCACCTGCACCCAAGAGCTCATACCCTCCCCTCCACTCACAAGAAACACATAAACACACCATTTTAAAATGATAAAAACAGGGATTGAAGAGATGGCTCCTAAGACTATTTGATATTCTTACAGAGGACATGGGTTTAGTTTCCAGCATTCACATGGAGGCGCAAGTTCTCGGGTATCTGATGCCCACATCTGACCTCCTATGTCATCAACCAAATACACATGTTGAACATGCATTCATGAAGGTCAAATACTTATGCACATAGAATAAACATAATTTTGTAAAAAACTAATAATAAATCTTGAAAAAAATTGTGATGGCCATAAGAACAAATAGTTACAACTGGGATGTGGTAAATATGATTTACTATTGTATTATAAAAGTTTTAAAATACTATTTAGAATTTTCCACATTAAAATAATATTTTTAACTTTTAAAATGTTCTCCAAATATAGATCAGTTGAGACTAAACTGGAGAAAGAGTAGACGAAAGCATTAGAGGTTAAGAAAGCAATCTCTAAGCAAGACTATCTGAGATGATTTCTAAATTACATGCCAAGGCCTACAGGATTTTCTTCTAATGGCCCAGATCTCAGCCCTTCTCTCTCTTCCCAGCCTCACAGAGGCAAATTATGCTAACAGCCCATGGTTGCAGAGCCTCGCCCACGTGCTAAGAGCTCCATGATTTGCCTGTGTCTCAGCCCTTCTCTCTCTTCCCAGCCTCACAGAGGCAATTATGCTAACAGACCAGGGTTGGAGAGCTCAGCCAAACCTAAACTCTGCACGTCTGTTACAAGGATTAACTCATTTAGTCCTAACAGTTTCACTTTGCAGATAAGGAAGTTAAGAAGCCCAAGGGCACACAACTAACAGGCAACAAGACAACCAGACATTCTGGTTTCAGAAGTCGGTTTTGTGCGCACTGTATGCCACTAGATGCTGCGGTGGCCATTATGAGAAATTCAGTATCTATCCTTGACATTAGGGGGCAATGAAGAGACTATGGGTAGTCAAGAATTCACCAATAATACCTTTGGGGGAGAAACTCAGATTTGTATGTCATTGCTCATAGATGGAACCAGGAAAATAAGAAATAAACGTACAAAGTAGAAGCGAAAGAGCATACTACAGAGGCTGGAGAGATGGCTCCGGCACTAAAAGCACTGTCTACCCTTATAGAGGACCAAAGTTTGGTTTCCAGCACCCAGATGTTGGCTCACAGTCACCTGAACTCCAGTTCCAGGGGATCTGCCCCCTCTTTCTATCTCTAAGGGCAGCAGGCACGCATATAGTGCACACACATGCAGGCAGACAAAATACACATGCGCATAAAATAAAGTAAATCTTTTTTACATGCTAAAGCACAAATATAATGAGAGAATAGTTTCAAAATCTTGCTAAGATATTCTAAATAGGCCAATAGTTAAAACTTAATAGTACATAAAAGAGAGGCTGATATATACACTCAAGTCAGCCCAGGTATAAAATAAATCATATGCACTTTCAGGAGGAAACTGTTAAACATAAAGAAAAAAATTTAAAGGGGGAACCTGTGAGACAGCTCGGTGGATGAAGAACGTGTTGCCAAGCATGACAACCCACTGGATCCCCAGAGTCAACAGGGGCCGGGCGGTGGTGGCACACGCCTTTAATCCCAGCACTCGGGAGGCAGAGGCAGGCGGATCTTTGTGAGTTCGAGACCAGCCTGGTCTACAAGAGCTAGTTCCAGTGCAGGCTCCAAAGCCACAGAGAAACCCTGTCTCGAAAAACCAAAAAAAAAAAACAAAAAAACAAAAAAAACAAAACAACAACAACAACAAAAAAAACAGAGTCAACAGGGTGAGAAAGAGAGAATTGGTTCTTTTGAATTGCCCTCTGTTAGACACGTAACACTGTAGCATGCTCTAACTCCTTACAAAATAAACAATCAAATGAAAAAAAAATAGAGACAATACAATACAAAAAATTCCCTTAACATATAACAAGCTTCTCAAGCCATATAAAAATGACCATTAGTCATAGAAACATGGGCAAAGAAATGAAATACCCAGAAGTAAATAGACCAAAACATTGGGCTGGCAGAATGGCTTAGTGGGGAAAGGTGCTTGCCTCCAGGCCTGACAAACTAAGTTTGATCCCCGAGGACCCACCTGGCAAAGAAAAACCAACTTCTGCAAATTACTCAGCGACCTCCATCTGGACACTGTGGCACCACAGCTCGCACATATGGAAAATAAATAAATAAATGTAATTTTTAAAATAGACCAAGACGGTCTGGAGAGATGGCTCAGTGATTAAGAGCACTGCCTGCCCTTCTGAAGGTCCTGAGTTCAGTTCCCAGCAACCACATGGTGGCTCACAACCATCTATAATGAGATCTGTTGCCCCATTCTGGCCTACAGGCATACATGCAGACAGAATACTGAGACTACTGTATACATAATAAATAAATAGATTTTAAAAAAGAAATAAACCTTTAAAAAATAGACCAAGGCATAGAGAGAAAAGAAAAACAAGGAGGAGAGGGAAGGGGAGGAAATTACATATTCTTAAACACTATGAAGGACTGAACCTCATTCATCAGAAAATACAAAAGCTAAAATGACATATTTCTCGAAATTCCTGGAGTACAGAGAGGTTGACAATCTACTTCCTCTGACAGAGTAAGGACCAGCCGGGGATGTGCTAATGGGTAAGACGTTTTCCCTGAGCTGGAGAGATGGCTCAGGAGTGAAGAGCCCTGGCTGCTCTTCCGGAGGTCCCCATACCCCCTTTTGGAACAAAGGCGTACATGTAGATAGAGCACTTGTACATAAATAAATAGTAAAAACCAAGTCTGCCCTGGATGTCTTACAGTCTCTGGGAAAATCACACGCACACTGATGCTTTTACCTAAGACTTCTTATGGAATCTAACAGACTCACGTGTAAGACAACACATGTTTATTGAGCCACTCTATCCATTAAAATCTTTTCTTTTTTCGGGGGGGAGGTCAATACAAATTGCTGTAGATGTGAGATCATCAGCTCAGTGTGTAAAGAATGTGAATTCCTGTGTTTCCCACTTCACATCCTGCATTTCTCCCGTTCTTCCTCCACACCCTTCTTCCTAGAACTTGTTCCTTCATATGATGATGTAACCAGTCTTTCTCCATCCCGACTGCCAGCTCCCAAATAATCACATGAGGCTGTTAATTATGAAGTCTTGGTCTTATTTTAGGCTTGTTCCTAACTAGCTCTTATCACTTAAATTAACCCATCTCTTTTTAATCTATGTTCTTTTACGCCATTTGGTTACCTTCACTCTGTACTGCGTCGTAGCCTGCTTCCTGCACCTGCTGGCTATTTCACCTTTGTTTCCTGGGCCTCTCTGTCCCCAGAAGTCCCGCCTAACCTCTTCTTGACTAGCTATTGGCCATTCAGCTCTTTCCTAAACCAATCACGATGATATGGTGGCCATAACAGTTAAGTAGTTACATCCACAGACAACCGCTGGAAAGAAAAGGATGCTCTTGGAGTAAGGAACGCTTGCCAGTGGCCCTCTAGTGGACATCCCTTTAGGGACTGTTGCGCCTGCTCAGTCTTAAATTCATCGTAATCGTAGGCAGCTTACCAAACGCACCAGACCGGTAGGTTTCAACCTTGGGATGGGTTTTGTTTTTGTGTTTATTTATTTTGTTTGCTTTTGTCCTCTCTAGAGAGTAGTCAGCAGCAGCTGGAGATTCCCTCAGTTGTCACGTCTTAGGGAAAGGGTGTGCCTGGCATCTGCTGAGCCGTCCCTACATCCAAAAGCCCTCACTGCCATAGACTGATCATTTGGTGAGCAACTCCTGCTAGGACATCATCCACTGTGACCAGGAATACCTCGACTGGGATGAGGTCAGTTTTCTGCACGCACATTTTCATGTATGTTTCCCTTTCTAACTTCCGAACCTGGATCCTGTGTCCCCATCTGAGGCCCGGTTAAGGGTGATGTGAGAGGACCACATGGATAGAATAAGAGGGGAGGAGACCCTCGAAAGATGAGAATTGCGGCTACTCGGAAAAGCTGAGTTTATTGTTACAAATATGGAGACAAGAGCATGAAAAGAAACGCTGAAATCTGCTAGATTTGCTAGATGGGAAGGAGAGACCCAGCACCTGGAAGGATTCCAAGAGAAAGCAGGCTGTGTTTAGATGCTTCTTATCGCAGTGGGTACAGTTACTATTCAAAGTGCTGAGAATAGGCTTGTAAGCACTCAGCAGCAGAAGGGTCATCTTGTATTTCACCCCCACCTCACCATAGCTCATGGAATAGCAACAGAAGAGAAGTGAGAAGAATTAAGAGCCAGTAGATGTGGACAAGTGCCACTACGAAGTGCTAGCCTCTGGACGGGGCATGGCTATTACACGCATGGCCTCACAACAGCTATGGCTACTTGCACAAGATTAAACCAGTTAAAAATTCCAGCATAGAGGATGGAGGGGCTCCCAAGGTCCCATCCCTAATCAAGGAGCTCTTGGTAGTTGGTGGCGGTTGAGACACCGAGAGTTACTTTTCTTTGGGGAGGTTTCGCAGCCCTGTCCCCAGGTCATCTGATCTACCTAGGAATTTCCAGTGAGATCTTGTTTCAAAAACAAAAAAACCCACCACTGCTTGGCTCTTGTGTTCTTTTTGGGGGTGGGAGTAAAGGGCAGACATGGATGCCTGGGAAATGAGTGAGATTGGGGTGCATGATGTGAAATTCCCAAAGACTCAATAAAAAATTATGTTCTTTTTTTCTTTAAAGATAAATTAGTAGTAAATATTCAGACTCTGGATTCTGGGCATAGAAATTGAATCTGATGTTGGATGGTGGTGGCACACACCTTTGATCCCAGCACTTGGGAGACAGAAGCAGGCAGATTTCTGGGTTTAAAGCCAGCCTGGTCTACAGAGTGAGTTCCAAAACAGCAAGCACTATACAGTGAAACCCTGTCTCAAATAAACAAAAACTAAATAAGGATCCATTCTTAGGGAAGATGTCACATGTGCTTTGTACCTTGGTGACCATTCTAGATCCTCCCCTGGGCCCTTAAGCTATAGAACCCATTCTTATGGGAGAGCTCACATGTACTTTGCTAAAGATTTTGATGTAGTCATACCTTAAGCATTATTGTGATAATTGTCACCAGGAAAATTTCCAAAGTTGAACTGTACTTAAATATGTCAAAAATACACTACCCAGTATCAGACTCTAGAAGTCTGAACCAGCACTGGCTACTGATTCCTGTTGGACCAGACTTCTTTCTTGCTTCATGTGGATCATTACTTTGCAGCCCGATTTTGCAGAGACCCCCACAGAAAACCTTCTGACTCTTATTTCAAAGGGCAAACTTCAGCAAAGAAGAGAACACTCATGTAGAAAAAGTGACTCAGGAAAGTTGCAGTCAAATCAGTTCAATATGAAAGAAAAATAAGATTCTACCAAGTCAACATGGGCCAAAGAGATTGAGTTTTGGGCTTTGAGACTCAAATGATGCTTTCAGGCAATATTTCTAGTAAGTGTGAGTAAGACTGATTGCAAGCTCAGTGGTAGCGCTCTTTCTTTACATGTATGAAGCTCTGGGCTTTATCTGCAGCCCTAGGAGTGGGGGCTGAGACTGAAGCAAGGGATGGGTGAAGGGAGAATGAAATCCCAAGCATGGACTCCTCAGCCATGACAAAAATAACCTGTGTAGCAAGCCTGGTACAGACACGTTAAGAGTCACTGATCCTGAAGGGATGACATAGACAGGGCATGGCCAGGGCTGTGGAAAGATGATCAGAGGCCAGCGGGCTGTTTGTTACCTACCTCCTGGAGGTAATGCATGAGTTCAGGGCAATGAGTGATCCTGGAGAGGTTTCAGTCAAACTCTAAGAATGGCCAAAGTTGGGCTGGAGAGATGGCTCAGAGGTTAAGATCACTGACTGCTCTTCCAGAGGACTTGAGTTCAATTCCCAGTAACAACATGGTGGCTCACAACCATCTGTAATGAGATCTGGTACCCTCTTCTGGCCTGCAGGCATATAGACAGACAGAACACTGTATACATGATAAACAAATCTTAAAAAAAAAAAAGAATGACCAAAGTTAAATTTCCCACATATTGTTTATAAATGATCTTTTTTTACATTTAAAGGTGGAGAGGATATAGATATGAATAATTTGCATTGATATAAATTTCGCTTTGTGATATAAGTTTAAGATCAATCTTTTCTTTCTTTTTTTTTTTTGGTTTTTCGAGACAGGGTTTCTCTGTGGCTTTTGAGCCTGTCCTGGAACTAGCCCTTGTAGACCAGGTTGGTCTTGAACTCACAGAGATCCGCTTGCCTCTGCCTCCTGAGTGCTGGGATTAAAGGCGTGCGCCACCACCGCCCGGCTTTAAGATCAATCTTGTTATATGTATTTCTGATCTTGATTAAGGAATTGTGATTGTGTAGTTCATTTAAAATGTAATGTATAATTAGGAAATATAGATTGTTAATGAATAATCATCTATAATAGTTAAGTTTGTAGTCATATTAGTTAGATTTTCTAGATATGCATAAATATACTTCAGTTAGATAGGCATTCTTCATATCTTTCAAAGATGACAGAATATGGCACTTATTGTTTTAATAACTTAGGGCTTTTCATGACAATGAGACACGTCTGCTCCTGGCAGCACCAAGCTACTTCAAGAGGAAGATGGGCATTGAAGAGGCTCCTAATGGAGTTTGCTAGCCATTTGGGCAAGAAACTGCTCTTGCCTGGACTGCTTAAATGGACACAAAGAACCCACAGAAAGAGGACTGCTGAACTTGCCTAAAGGTGAGATGATCCTTCAGGGTTCCTGATTCATAAAAGGGTCTGCAAGACATTCTACAGGACACAAAAGAAAATGACTGAACTGTCTTTGAATTTTCCTGCTTCATGGAAATGTCTGCTGGATGCTATGGGCCTGTAGGCTGAAGATGGATGCCCCAATGCTACAGAGGAACTTTGGGTGACTGTACAGGCAGCGAGATGTCTCTGTCACTTGTAGAGTTTTGGAAGTTGCTTACTTCTTGTTTACTTAGGTAATATTATATCCTTCTGGAGTCTTTGATGGAGTTGAAGAATGGATAGTTATAGTTATAGTTTTCCTTAGTTATGATAAAAGATAAAAAAGATCTAAATATTGTAACTGTAATTCTTACTTGATAACTGTTTTGTTATATGTAATTTTACTATGTTAAAATGAAAGCCTTTCTTTTCTATTTAAACAGAAAAAGGGGAAATGGTGTAGGAGGGTTCTTCTATATTTTGTGTTACTTTCATTGGTTAATAAAGAAAGCTGCCTGGGCCTTTTGATAGGGCAGGACTTAGATAGGCGGGGAAAAGAGAACAGTATGCTAGGAAGAAGACTGGGTCAGAGAGAGAGCCGCCATGAAGCCGCCAGGGTCAAACATGCTGAATTTTCCCGGTAAGCCCACTACCTCGTGGTGACTTACAGACTATTAAAATGGGGTGAAATAAGATGTAAGAGTTAGTTATTAAGAGGCTAGAGATAATGGGCCAGACAGTATTTAAATTAATATAATTTTCATGTGGTTATTTCAAATGTAAGCTAGCCTGGCGGCCATGAGCGGGCAGGACGAAACAAAAAGGCCCACGTTCCTCTCAGGTGCTGGGAACACAACCCGCCCCATATTTACAAGAGAGTGGACAGGACTTGAAAGTACATTGAGGTTCAGAACATCTTTTGTACATTTGTATCTGAGCCCTGAGGCTCAAATCCTCTGCGTTCACATTAACAATAACAGAAAAAGAGCCAAGGTCACTTCTGAGTCTCAGACGAATCACAGGGGCTGTAATGGCAGGCTCTTTTAAATCACAAATCATGATGCATGATGGGAGAATCTTATTCTTCCAGAATAAAGAAGACAAATATCTGTACTAGAGCCTGTCCCTTCCGCGGCTGGGGCCAATCCAGAAGATCACTTGAATGGTTGCTTACCAGTCTTTACCACGTGTTCTCTTGCTGTTGTGAGTCCCTGATGCCATCCTATACCATTCTGGCAACTCAGCCACTTTCTATAGCTGCTGTTCCTGCTGCTGTGCAGGGAACTGGCTTCTGCCCATTGTCTTTCTTAGCTCTGGCCATTCATAGTTTCTGACTACTCTCGACTTTCATTGTCTCGTAGCTTCTGATGGTTCCCTTTTCTCTGGCATTTCGCTTTCTGAACTCCACTCAGCAAATGGCTGGCTTTCTTTGTGTGTGACCTACTCAGCTTTGTCAGAGAGAACACTGGTGTGTTTGCTTCACTCCGGCCACCTGTGGTAAGCAGAGTCATTGCCCCAGATCATACACTTGTCCCAAAACTAAACTGTGGCTAGGGTGGGGGCTTTCAAGCTTTCTGAGTCCATCTCACAAGAGGCTGGTTTTTTTTCCCCACTTTGGTTTTTTCAAGACAGGGTTTCTCTGTAGCTTTGGACCCTGGGCTGGAACTAGCTCTCGTAGACCAGGCTGGTCTCGAACTCACAGAGATCCGCCTGCCTCTGCCTCCCGAGTGCTGGGATTAAAGGCGTGCGCCACCACCGCCCGGCTAAGGGGCTGTTTTTATAGGCGACTCTATGGACGTGTTAGTGATAATTTCAAAACCGGCAGCTTCTACAGAGCGGTAACCGTGGGCCAGAACTGTTTCAAGTACTTTATCATTAGTCTCTTCAAACTTCTAAATGACACTCCCATTTCAAAGACAAGAAGGGTAAACTGGTTAGCATGGAACAGTGTTTCCAGGATCACCTACCCAGCAGCACAACCCCAGGATTTTGTTTTATTAATCTAGTTTTTAACCACTGCATCTCTGATGCAAGTGAACTTCAAGAAACCTCTGTTGGAGCTTTTGCATATGGCAGAGAATGGGCATAGGACAACACCAATGACTCCAATTCTATGTTGGCTGCGTCCAGCTGTAAGTGGGAAGTGTTCTCCTGCTGGGGACTATCCCAGAGGAGGCTTTTACACCCTTGCAAGGGTGGGGTAGATAGGCCTGTCTGCCACCTATTGCTACTGTTGACAGCATAGCTCAGAGGGTAAATGAGTATTAGTTGAGCACTTACTGTAAGTCAGAATAAGTGCTTGTTTCTTCCACTGCATTTTCTCCATGTAAGGTCAGCGTTATTGTTTTCAGTTTTCCTTTTCTTTATTCTGATATGGAGAACAAAGTCCAGGGCCTCATGTACGCTAGGCGAGCGTTCTGCTGCTGAGCTACATCCCAGATATTCTCATTTTTTTTTGTCTTTTTTTTTTCTTTTAAAGACAAAAGTTAGCCGGGCGGTGGTGGCGCACGCCTTTAATCCCAGCACTCGGGAGGCAGAGGCAGGCGGATCTCTGTGAGTTCGAGACCAGCCTGGTCTACAAGAGCTAGTTCCAGGACAGGCTCCAAAGCTACAGAGAAACCCTGTCTCGAAAAAAAAACAAAAAAACAAAAAAACAAAAGTTGAGAGCTGAGAGACTCATCATTGGTTTCTCTTGGGATCTAAATAGGAGGAATATTGGTTCTAACCCATGGGAACAAGGCTGGTGTGCTTCACCTGCGAGCCAAGGGTGTTTATGGCTCTGTTCTTACACAGAAACCTTAGAGCCCATCAGATTTAAGATTGCAACCTCTAACCAGGTCCCTGCACTCTAGAGGCAGAGGCAGGCAGAGCTTGTGAATTTGAGGTCAGCCTGGTGTACACAGTGAATTTGAGAACAGCCAGGGCAACACGGAGAACCCCTGTCTCAGGGGAAAAAAAAAGATTGCAGCTGCATAAAATTCAAGCCTGCTTCTTGGAATGGCTACTCTAAAGACCTGCCCAGAATACTGCTCAAGCAGGAACATCTACAAGTCTTCAGTAAGGAAGAAATTAATTCTTAAAAATTTATACTTGTTTTTTGAGACATGGTCTCTCTATTATGCAGTCCTGGAACTCATTGTGAAGACCAATCTGACCTTGAATGACAGAGTCGTTCCCTCCCCCCCCCCGCACCCCCACCTCCTGTCTCTGCTTTCTAAGTGTTGGGCTTAAAAGTGAGCATCACCATGCCTGGCACAATATTTAAAGCACTGAGATTTGGGGGGCTGGAGAGATGGCTCAGAGGTTAAGAGCACTGACTGCTCTTCCAGAGGTCCTGAGTTCAATTCCCAGCAATCACATGATGTCTCACAGTCATCTGTAATGAGATCTGGTGCCCTCTTCTGGCCGGCAAGCGTACAGACAGACAGAACACTGTGTACATAATAAATAAATCCTAAAAAGAAAAAGTACTGAGATTTGAAGATTGATATAGCAGTTAGTATAAACCAATAAATGTAAGATGAAAACCCCTCCTTCTTGAATAACATAAATAATTAGTTGACAAATAGAATTGTTCTAATTACGTAAATGTTAAAGACACTGAAATGCCTTCAAGAACTTTGACAGAAATGCTGGGAAGGAAACACTACAAACACGCATGGGTCTCCACTAAAGGTGAATAGATTGTACCAGTAATGGGCTCTCTGTTCCGTGTGTGCAGCTACATGAGTGTGTTGTTTGATGGGAAAAATGCTCGAGAATCTTTCCTCAGATCTCCCAGTACTTTGTCTGGTTAATAAGGATCATCTGTTGGGAGTTTTAGGAGAAGAGAGCTGCTTAGTTCAGAAATAATCACACAGAAACGGTATTAATTAAATCACTGCTTGGTCCATTAGTTCTAGCTTCTGATTGGCTAAGTCTTACATACTAATTTAACCAATCTCCATTAATCTGTGTATTGCCACGTGGTGGTGGTGGTTTTCTGGCTAAAGTTCAGGCGTCTGTCTCCAGCTGGGCTACATGGTGTCTCTCTAACTCCACCCTCTTTTTCCCAGCATACAACCTAGCTTCCCCCACCTAGTTCTGTTCTTCCCTGCCATAGGCTCAAAGCAGTTCTTTATTCATTAGCCAATAAAAACAACAGACAGACAGAAGGACCTCCCACACCAGGGAGGTGAGGACCATGTCCACATTTGCTGGGTCCAGACTCTGACAGATCTAGACATCGTTATCTTCCAATGCTGTAGGCTGAATTGTGTTGCAGCCGAAATCATGCGCTGAATTCTTCACCTCCAGCACCTCACAATATGACTGCATTTAAATACGTGGCCTTCAAAGAAGTAAGGGAAGGTAAGACAAGGTCCTAGAAACAGGCCTTCGTCTCCTATGCCAGGGGCCCTTATAAAGAGATTCAAATGTAGACAGTGTAGACTGAGGAATGATAACGGAAGGATCCAGTCAGAAGGTAGTTATCAACCAGCCAAAAAGGGAAGGCCTCAGAAGAAACCAAACCTGCCAACACCATAATTGCGGATTCCTAGCATCTAAGTCTATGAGACATAAGCTTGTGTTGTTTAAGTACTTCAGTCGGTAGTGTTTTGTTACGGCATTGTTAGCAAACTAATACACACTAACATACACTCCGTCCTCCTGAGTCAACACAGCTGTAACTGGCGTAGCACAGACAGTAGGGTTTTGGTATCTTAACCACTCTCAAAATTGGAAACACAGACATTCTGTTGTGTTAATTCCACAGGCAAGTGGTCTCCGCTTGTCTCCCAGGAATCCATTTCCAGTGGACGCTGCTGCTTGATTTTCTAAGCTGAGACAGATATCGACCTCCCCAGTTAAGCTGGGAGTCTCCCCACTGAGCCCGTTGACTCTTTCAGTCTTTGCCTGTTCCTGTGTTAACAGGAAGGTTCTGCTAATAAGCCATAGATTCATCAAACGTCTCCTTCTTGAGAGAAATAGGAGACGGCGATTTGATTCATCTCAATATTTTCATTCCCTGTTACTCACCATACCAGACTGTCAAGAGCATGTCACTATTGTGTTCGGGGACATCTCTATTTCCTTTCAAGTAGCATGAAAGCCGTAGGAAGGCTGTTTCATTAATATTGGACTTTCCAGAGTTTTGCAAAAGCATTTTATCATCTTGTCCTATTTAGTTGATAGAAATAAAGGATCAAGTACTTATAAATAATGCCAATGGTTTAAATAAAAAATGATGCTAGGACTTAGAATCCAATTCTGTTTGTCTTTATAATAGAATCGACAATAATGAATACAGAGTCACTTGGGAATCCTGGAGATGCATTACTGATATTCTTGTTACAAGTTGACTATTATTGAAAAGGAACTTGGCTAAACATAGCAAGTGTTTTAATGAGAAATACGATTTTACTGTAAGATGGAGAAGGAGCTTGAATTGAATTATTCATTGTGATGTTGATGAGGCTGCGTAAGACAATGCCCAGTAGATGGCTTTTGCCATCCAAGGTTGCACGTTGCTGGCTTTTGAATTACTAAGAGCATTTGATTAAATGGCACAGCAGAGCCACCAAGGCCGTTCTCACAAGAGCAGCTGTACTCACAGCTGGCCGAAGTCGCGATGCCACAAAGGTGTCCTGACCTTGGTAGCACGCTTAACCTCTCCTTCCAGCCCTCTTTGCCAGCCCCCCCATGGATCTCAACCCTTGCACTGCTTTGAGACATGCCCAGAATAAAGCTGAAATAGAATCCTGTCATAAATCAATGCCTATGAATGGCTACTCTAAAACTCTAAAATGTACATGCTATGTGGTGTGTGTTCTTTGGAAAGATGTAAAGCTATGCAAATACTAACCAGAAAGTGATGGTAGAAGAGGACCATTGGCTAAGAAAAGAAGCAACAGAACTCAGCAAGCACCACACTACCACAGCGTCGGGCTGTGACTGCGGAGTCTGCGGGGAGCTGACAAATGCCTATGCCAAATAGATGCTTGTCTTTTATTTCCAAATGGACTCAATATTGTGTAGTTACCTATTCTGTCTACCTGGAAGACATAACAAACCCTTGGCTCAGTTGTAGCCCTGTTGGAAGTATGAAAGGGCATAGTGTTTCCTCTCTCCTTTTTCCTGGGCCTGTCTTTGCTAAAAGACTGCTGTGAATATACATGGACTGTAGAAGGCTATTTCCTCACGTGAAAATGCGATCATTCTGGGTCATGAGGTCCACCTCCTAACAGTACCTCCTCCCCTCCCTTATAGTTGTCTTTCAGATTTAAAATGAGAGAGTTTGAATTTTGCATTGTTAATGTGTATGTCAAATAGTCTACAATTTATTCATACTTGCCTAACCCCAGTGACTCAGACTGTCTCATCTTTATCACAGGTTCTCAAGACAGAAAACCGGAGCAGGGCTGAGTTCATTCCTCAGCTACAGACGCACTTGAAAAATTACTTTGAGTTCAGCTTGTCTGCAATCAGTCTTAGAACCGTGTTGTAATACATTGTAGACTGTGTCAGTGGAGAGGAAGCAAACCCTTGGGGCCTCTTGCTAACC
Source organism: Dicrostonyx torquatus (assembly GCA_028555095.1). Classification (NCBI taxonomy): domain Eukaryota; kingdom Metazoa; phylum Chordata; class Mammalia; order Rodentia; family Cricetidae; genus Dicrostonyx; species Dicrostonyx torquatus. The sequence goes on from JAQHUG010000219.1 coordinate 3,161,199, forward strand.
TCACAGGGGGCCAGATGATGCTACTTGCCGTTTTAATTTGCTTAATGGTATTGAGGGAAACCAGATGCGAACACATATTTCCAATTAAACTTTGAAGTGCTTGGCTGGCTGATATCTTCAGCATTGCACTTCAGATAACAGAGTTGCATAGAACACAAAATTTGAGTCAGTTAATTTTAAGGCTGAAATGTAGAACAAAACCTTTTTTTTTTTTTTGAGAAAAGTAGAGGTAACTGTTTATTGTGATTATTTGACTTGTGAGTCCAGAATTCTGTTTTAGACATTAAAAGAAAGTATATATATATATTTTTTTCTGTTTTTTTTTTTTTTAAAGACAGGGTTTTTCTTTGTAACAGCTCTGGCTGTCCTGAACCTAGCTCCTGTAGACAAGACTGACCTCCAACTCATAGAGGTCTGCCCACCTCTGCCTCCCAAGTGCTGGGATTAAGGGTGTTCACCACCACTGTCCTGCGTGGGTTATATCTTCATGAGTTGATGGCCAAAGATATCCCATAGGCCCCCGAATTATTACAGGCTAATGCCAATGCTATCCTCTAAGTAAGACCCTATTGCTGAAGACACCTTTGTACAGATGGCATTAGAGCAACACGTCTGTGACATGGTGGGAGCAGGTGCTGTCATAATATCCAGGTAACTAAAGGCCCGTTTAAAAAATGCCAAATTGAGATAAAAATCATGGGTACAAGTCCATTTCAACAAACTGTACCCACATCACCCAGTTACAGAGACATTAAGACATGATTCACTTCCCTTTAACTCAATCTGCATAGCCCTGAGGTCATCCTGCAAAGTACGTATCAAAAAATATGAAGTTAGGGAGACAAAGTTTGACATGATGTCATTATGCAGGTCAAACTGGGAAGGTCATGCTGAGCCTCCGCTCTGACAGAAAAGCATCCGGTCCTTTATTTACACATTGGCTTTATTGTAACAAAGCATCTTGTACACTTCAACATTTACAATGAGCATCTTTTTCCTTCCAGTGAAAACCCAAAAACTAAAAATAAAAGTACTCAAAATAAAGTTACAACAGAGAGTGTCAACTCCAAATAAAACCCTGCAAGATCTGTTGATTCTCCCATTGAGTGGTCATCATTAGGAGAGAATTTTATTTTGGAAGTGTCATCTTAAACTGCAAGGATGTCTTTACCATCACAATTGCACATGCCAGAGGAGAAGCCATGTTGTCACAATGCCCACTTACCCCTCGAGACACCTCTAACCCACCCTTGGTGACCTTCTATATTCTCCTTCTTTTCTTTCTTTTTCTTTTTCTTAAACAAGAGAAAGTAGACAGATACATGTTGGTAAATGCTAACTGTCTGTAGTCACATAGAGACACAGTGTAATCTCTGAGCCCAATATACAGAGAAAGAAAATAAAAGCTAGAATTCTATGTACTACCCAAGGACCCAGCACCCCACAGCCTCCAGCGGAGCCAAGGGGGCCAAAGTGGTGATGATGATGAATCCACAGTCAGAGACAAGAAAGGGTAAAAATGAATTTAAAACAGAACAGTGGCGATTCTTTTCATGTTGTAGTTTGCTCAAGGTATTGTCCCCCAAATAAGCTGAGAACCATGGTGTTGAGAAGAGAGACCTCAAGCAGAACAACTGAGCAGAGAGGGTTCGTTGGGGGAGGGAAATGAATACAACTTGCTCCCAGGGACTGGAAAAAATTAAAACAGAAAAAGAAAATAAAAAGGCTGGTTAGAACCCATCAGTCTTTGGTGCTAGTCATCCTCATCTTCATCCTCCTCTCCTTTTTTCCCCCTTCAGCATCATCTTTATCTTTTTCCCTTCATCCCCACCCCGTCTTCATCTTCCAAGCCTTCCTCTTCATCATCACCATCTTTCTTCTTCATCATTCACATCAGGAACCAAATAGTACTGCAGTGGGTTTGGCCAAATATCGTCTCTTGATGACCTCTCCTAACCCTGCATCAGAATGGTCAGGAAGCCAGGTAAAGCGGCTCTCTGGCTCTTCATGTTGCCTCCTCCTGCTGGCCTTATTCTGCGTTTGACTCCAGCATTTTGTCAAACCCTTTCCAGATTTCCGTTTGATTTCAGTGAATTTTGAAGATGGGTCACCAGTCTCGTTCAGGTGAAATTCTTCGGAGAGAACTTTGTTTTCAAAGTAATGATTTTCATCAAAATAAAAATCTATTCTGTAACCTGACTTAATGTCTTCAAATTCTGTCGCTTCAGCAGAGCCCCTCGTCTTCCTCCCGGAGCAGCTCAGACACTTGTGGATGGCTGACACATGTTGATGTGGGAGTGTTCTCCTGTATTTTGTTGTGCTTTGATTGGTTAAATAAAGAGCTGCCTGGCTTATAGACAGGTCAGCCCTTAGGTGGGCGGAGTAGACAGAACGGAAGTTCTGGGAGGAGAAGAGAGGAAGTGAGCCAGACGCCATGAGGCTCCCGTGGGAGATGGAGGTACTGTAAAACCGTCCGGTAAGTCACCCACCTCGTGGTGACATACAGACTTTTATAATGGGTTAGTTTATGAGGTGAGGGCTAGCCGGGAAAAGGCTAGTGATAATAAGCCAGGCAGAGTTTAAATGAATACTGTCCTCACGTGGTTATTTTGGGTGCAAGCAACCAGTAGCTGAGCGGGCCAGCGGCTGGGGGCTTGGGAGCCAGGCGGCTGGGGAACACAACACACGCACCCCTCTCCTCTCCCCTAATTACAACATGTTGTTGCCCCAAAATTTGGGATTTTGACCATCAATTCTGGCCTCTTCTAAAAAAAAATGGTTTTCTGAGTTTGTTATATTTTTGTTCTATTTTCAGAGTTTCCTCTCTGGCTTATTCATGAAGTCTGTCCACTTCGTTTTGTTCTTCGTCAATGTGTTCAGTTGCTTCTTGCTGTTTATTTTTCTTCCTTTGGCATTCCAGGAGAGGCCTCTAAATTTTGGGGAAGGAGCCAATTTGGGATTTTTGGGTTGAGGCAGGAGTGCATATTGCCGTTTTGGGGCTATGGCACAAGAAAAGTGACTAGAAGCCAGAGACCAGATGCACACAGCAGGAGGAAATTTGCAGGAACTCATCGCTTTTTAATTCATAAGATTTTCATTTTTGTTCATTCCCAAGATTTTAATATTGATATCAATGTCAGGGGGCTGGAGAGGTGGCTCAGGAGTTAAAAGTACTTGCTACCCTTGCAGAGGACCAGGATCCAATTCTCAGCACCCACATGGTAGTTGTGGCGGTTTGAAAGAAAATGGTCCCCCAAGTGAATGGCACTGTCTGGAGGTGTGATCTTGGAGGAAGTGTGTCACTGTGGGGTAGGCTTTGAGGTCTCCTATGCTCAAGGTATCCCTACTTCAGTTCACTTCCTGTTGCCTATAGATCAAGGTGTAGGACTCTCAGCTTCTTCTCCAGCACCGTGTCTACCTGCCATGTACCCTCATGACTTGCCAGCTTAAGAGAAGGGCCTTTTCCCTTCTCTCCTCCTCTCTCTTATGGGCAGCTGTGTCACCTATGGGATACAGTTGCTGAAGTTTGTCTCTTGATTGCCTCGGGGTTTTCTCTTTTAAACTTTAATACAGTTGCCCTTGAGCTTCTGTCTGACTTCACTGTCAAATTCCTTTTTTTATTAATGAGACTGAGAACCCCCAGGGGACCCTGATTTCTCCTGTATCAGGACCTCCTAGAGCTGGAGTTACAGGCAACTGTGAGTCACCTCACGTGGGTGTTGGGACATGAACTTAGTCTTCTAAGAATTTTAAGTGATTTTAGCTGTGCAGTCACCTCTCTAGCCCTATCACCTTTTAAAGGTTATAAATGTTATCTAAAAATTGTTGTTAATTGTAACAATAGTACTTTATATTAGGCTTAGAAGTAGTGCTATTAGATATTAACTAGAACCTAGGAGGTCAGCAAAGTTCTAGCTAAAAGGAAGCTCATTGATCCTTTTACAGTAAATAGCAATTAGAAATAGTGCATATTTCTATTATTAGTGGATTTAGTTTAGCAAATTATTCATACAATAGAATACATGAAGTCACTAAAGTATGAGACAAGTATATTAGTAATAATAAATAAGTTTGCAATATATTACAGAAAGTAACTAGCTATATTGCATTATATATTATACATATTAAAAGTATATTTTAAAGTTTTCTTTATTATTATTTTATGTGTCCATTTGTGCCATGGAACGCATGTCAGAGATTAGAGGACAACTTTGTGTGCCATGGAATAATCTTTCTGTACATTGTGAAAATGTATTGCTCTCACTTTTAATTAGAAAGCAAATTGCTGAGATCTAGGCAGGATTATAGGGGCAGAGAGAATGCTGGGATAGAGAGGGCTGGAGTCAGAGGAGTGAGACATGGAGAAGAAACAGGAGGTGCACGATGAAAGAGAGGTATTGCCATGTGGCAGAATGTAGATTAATATAAATGTGTTAAATTCTAAGAACTAGTTATTTTTTTTTTTTTTTTTTAGTTTTTCGAGACAGGGTTTCCCTGTGGCTTTGGAGCCTGTCCTGGATCTAGCTCTTGTAGACCAGGCTGGTCTCGAACTCACAAAGATCCGCCTGCCTCTGCCTCCCGAGTGCTGGGATTAAAGGCGTGCGCCACCACCGCCCGGCTTTTTTTTTTTTTTTTTAGTTTTTCGAGACAGGGTTTCCCTGTGGCTTTGGAGCCTGTCCTGGATCTAGCTCTTGTAGACCAGGCTGGTCTCGAACTCACAAAGATCCGCCTGCCTCTGCCTCCCGAGTGCTGGGATTAAAGGCGTGCGCCACCACCGCCCGGCTTTTTTTTTTTTTTTTTTTTTTTTTGGTTTTTTGAGACAGGGTTTCTCTGTGGCTTTGGAGCCTGTCCTGGAACTAGCTCTTGTAGACCAGGCTGGTCTCGAACTCACAAAGATCCTCCTGCCTCTGCCTCCCGAGTGCTGGAATTAAAGGAGTGCGCCACCACCGCCCGGCTAGAACTAGTTATTAATAAGTCTGAGCTATAGACTAAGCATTTATAATTAGTATTGAGTCTCCATGTTGGTTATTTGGGAACTGGTGGGCGGGAAAGAAAAAGCTGCTTGCATTTGGGCAGTTATTTCTTTTCTCCACCCTTACATGTGTCCTGGGAATTAAACTCAAGTTGTTACGTTTGGGGGGCAAGCACTTTTACCACTGAGCCATCTTGCCAGTCCCCTCAATTTACTTTATACATACCAGGACATTCTAAATCTTTCCCAGTTGTAACCGTTTCTGCCTGAGAAATCTTTACACAATCCTAAGTCCAGAGGTACATACAGTGGTATACAAATCAGATATTCACTGATAACACATCACATGGAAATTTATTTTAATTCTTTGAGACCAGTGAGTTGGCTCAGCTGGTAAAGGATGATTTATGCCAAATCATCCACTGTGTGTTCTATCCCTGGGACTCCCGTAGTGGAAAGAGAGGACTCTGCAACTTGTTCTCTGACCTCCAAATGCCTGCTACAGTATGCATGGGCCAACACACACACACACACACACACACACAAACTGTAATAAAGAAAACAATTATTTGGTATAAATTTTATTTTTATTTATGTGTATGTGTCTATGTGAGTTTCTGCCATGTGTACAGATGACCATGGTGGTGTAGAATATTATTTTAAGATGTATTATATTTGTTATGTTGTGGGATTTTTGTTTAATGATGAAAAAAATGTGTTGCATTCCTTTATGTTGCATTTGTTTAACTCTGTGAAGCTGCATTACTTTGCCTGTCTAAAACATCTGATTGGTTTAATAAAGAGCTGAACAGCCAATAGCAAGACTGGAGAAAGGAAAGGTGGGGCTAGCAGGCAGAGAAAATAAGAGGAGAAACCTGGGAGGACAGATAAAGGAACAAGAAAAGAAGGGGAGGAGGACTCAAGGGCACAGTCACCCAGCTACACAGCAAGATACAGAGTAAGAAGTAAAAATATACAGAAAGATAGAAAGGTAAAAGCCCAGAGGCAAAAGGTAGACAGGATGATTGAAGAAAAGCTGGCTAGGGCCGGGCGGTGGTGGGACACGCCTTTAATCCCAGCACTCAAGAGGCAGAGGCAGGCAGATCTCTGTGAGTTCGAGACCAGCCTGGTCTACAAGAGCTAGTTCCCGGACAGACTCCAACGCCACAGAGAAGCCCTGACTCGAAAAACTGAAAAAAACAAACAAAAAGCCAAAAAAACTGAATTCAGGTCCTCTGTAAGATCAGTAGGCTCTCTTAACTACAGAGCTGTCTCTCTGGTCTCTAGAATAATTTTAACATAATACTTTTTATTAACAACAAAAGTAAAATTGCATTAATGAGACTTATGGACTTGTTCATCCAGCACTAGGGAGGCAGAGGCTGGTGGATCTCTGAGTTCAAGGCCAGCATGGTCTACAGAGTGAGTTCCTGGAAAGCCAGGGCTAAACAGTGAAACCCCATCTCAAAAAACAAACAAACAAAAGAAAAAAAGAGAAAAAGAAAAGAAAAAGAAAAGAAAATTTGAGCAGGCTGTTGTGGTGTATGCCTTTAATCCCAGAACGAGGAAGGCTGAATTTGAGGTCAGCCTGGTCTACAGAACAAGTCCAGCCGGGATGAGGACTACACAGAGAAACCATGTCTAGTAAAACTAAAATAAGAAAAGCAAAGAAAAATCTTGGTTGAATATTTGACACTATTGGTCATAGAGTATATTTAATGTTTTTCATAATTGATCCTACCCTGATTTGTAATTGTCAATGCTGAGAATGCTGCTTTCTATAAAAACAGAGTACAAAACGGCAGAGGTATGTTTTGTTTCATTTTAGAAATTATTGGAAATTCTCTCTAATCCAAGCCAAAATCTACTGAATAATTTTTAAAAATAAAATTCAAGTCAGCATCTCCAACAATAATCTATAGAAACATTTAATTCACTATGCAGAGTTCTAGCTACTACAGTCACAGCTTCTTAAAGTTAATCCAAAAATAGACTGATTTGATACATGATGAATGATGGTAGGAAAAATACTAGAAGTCATTGTTTTCTGTAATGAAACCATTATGCTTAAGAGCAAAACACCAAGTATGGTAAAACAAAACAAACAAAACACTGCAATTCACAACATGCCAGAAGTCTCCAGCAGCGGGGTTCAGGCAGCGTTTGCTGGCTGCCTATGTGTCGGTACCCACGGGCAATGCAGAGTGGGCATGCAATGGGTTCAGAATCAGCTTGGCAGAGAAGTCCTGATGCACACATTAAGGGCTGCCGGAAAAACTTGCGATGCATTTCGTGTTTAATTTTGAATGACTTTTGGTTGTTAGGCTTTCAAAAACCTTTCACTATTGCCACATACTTCGCGACCCCCACATTAAGAAGTGGAGAGCCAGAGTTTCGGAAGTTGGGGTTTGTAGTCGTATGTCATATACAAACATACACATATGCAGTCGCTGATATTTTTTGATTAAATGTATACATTTTTATTAGAAGTTATAGAGTGGTTATACTCTGAACCACTAAAGTAAAAGTTATTAAATATATTTTTTGATTAAATATACATTTTTATTAGAAGTTATAGAGTGGTTATACTCTAAACCACTAAAGTAAAGGTTATTAAATATTAGCTTTTCTGCTGTTAAGGTGGAAAAGATAAAAAGTAACAAAATTCACAGCATTTAGTTGATCAAATAAATATCAGCTTATTGCTTTTTTGTTATCTTCTAGTGGCAAACACAAGTTAGAAAAGAGCAGGTCTGGAATGTACTGATTATGTGTAGTTGAATGATTTAGGCGACAGGCTTGTATCTGATAAAACTCTAAAAGCTTTTTAGCTTCCACGTTGCTTGATTAGCAGATTTGTCTCAAACTCTAAAATCAGATTCATATAAAAATCGTTGGTATTGAACAATCCGCCAGTTACTAGCACTATTTATTTCAATGGCGGGGTGTGAAGGAGAAATGCTCGAGGAAGAACTGATTTCAGTCCTATCTCTGTTCCCATTGATATTTTTTTGAGAATGAGCATTTTTATTATTTATTTATTTGAGGATCAGTCTTGGGCAAGCACTGCCAGAGAGAAGCACAACTCAGAAATGGGAAATAAATTCCCAAGAAGCGCTAGGTGAACCAAGCAGAGGGATCCACGCCCTTCCCAACCACCTGCGAGAACGGGGAACACCTAGGGCTCAAGAATTTCGCGGTCCGCGTTCCGACGTCATACAACGGAAGCCCGCTGCAGGGTCTCCTCGGATCACACGTGGCGCCGCCGGCGAAGCTAGGTTAGGCGAGCGTGGAGGGGCAGGGCGAGCTGCTGGGCGGGGCGCCACTACGCGTGCGCGGCGAGGGGCGGAGCAGCAGGGGAGCGCGCGCCTGGGGAGGGCGGGGCGCTAGCTGCGCGTGCGCCGCGGGGGCGGAGCGCGCAGCGTAGGGGCGGGCCCGACTCCTCCCCGTCCGGCGCCTGGGTTTACGGGCCGAGCTCCTCCCGGGCTGGCTCTGTCCCCTCCCTCGGCCGTTCCTCCCTCCTCCTCCTCCTCCGGCAGGCAGGCAGCATGGCGGCGGTGGAGACGCGGGTCTGCGAGACGGACGGCTGCAGCAGCGAGGCCAAGCTCCAGTGTCCCACCTGCATCAAGCTGGGCATCCAGGGCTCGTACTTCTGCTCGCAGGTAGCCGCCCACCCCGCGCCCCTCCGCCTCCGGGCCCTGCCGCCTCCCCCACGGGCCTCGGAGCGGCCCGGGCCTCGGGAGCCGGCCGCCGGCGCTCGCGGGAGCGGAAGCTGACCCGCGGCGGGTTCGGGCCGCGCATCTGCGCCGGGGAGGGCGGCCAGGTTGTGGGCAGGTGGGGACGCGGGGAAACGGTGGCCCGCGACCTCCGCCGGAGCCGGGGTCGGGTCTAGACGCCGCGGGCCCGCGCGCCCGGGGGCTTCTCCGGTGCCTGTTCTATCCCGGACGGAGACGGAAGCGAGCCGCCGGGGCCTCGGAGTGGCCGCAGGCTCCTGAAGAGGGGAGCTAGTTACAGCCTCATGTCTCTCGTGTTTTACTACCGTGTTTTGACATTTCAGCAACTTCGGATGTGGGAGTAAAGAGGGGGTCTGTGTAATTCATTCTTTTCCGCTGGCATCTCAGATTATTAATGGAGAGAACCGGTGAGTTAGAGATGAGTCACTTGTGTTACTGAAGTTCCCATGGAGTGAAAGGACAGTTCCCTCAAGGGTTTTGCTTTAAGGCTTTGATGTATTCGAAGTGCTGTGCAGCTGAGCAAACCCAGTACTGAATGGGCCCTGACAGAAGTGTGTGTTTACTGAACAGTGTTTGTGTTTCGAGACTTAGAATGATGGCAAGTTAGCAAGAGGTAGTTATTGGGCTCCTAGTTACAGTTTGTTGATGAGGGGCATATCAATATTTTGATGATAAACTGACGGGTTCCTGGGAGAGATGAATTAATCAATAGTCCAAAGGTCTTAGTATTGTAATTCCTGTGAGATCTTGAGTAAGTGAAATTACTTAATTTCCCAAGTTCCAGTGTGAGCCTGCATAGAGAGAATGTGGACAGTTTTCCTTCTGTATTTCAAATGGTTGCACTGAAATTAAGGAAAGGCTGTGTCGCCCTACAGTGTAAGACGTTTTGTCTTTTAAAGTATTCCAGTTGAGTTTAATACCGATATCCAAATACAGTTGAATAAGAATAGTTATGTGGTCAGGCGGTGGTGGCGTACCTCTAATCCCAGCACTTTGGGAGGCAGAGGCAGTCGGGTCTCTTGACTTCCAGAAATCCTGTCTGGGGGAAGATAGTTATGTGAAAAGAGCAAGACCAACTATTTTCAAATATAAAGTACTTGCAAAGATAAATGTAAAATTAAAACTTATGTTTAAAAGCCTTCACAACTATAGATAAGCCATTGCAAGAGATTGTCACTGTTGTATGGGTCTTGCTTTTAGAAAGTATATGATCCTTGACCTTGCTGCTGTCATTTTGCAAAACGATGCATGTGGAGAAGTGGTTCTTGATCTAAAAATAGCATTAGGGTTATCAACCCGGTACAGGCCTCTCATGGCTTTAATATTTTACAATTCTAACTTACTGAGTTCTGGGTGGAACCTGGACTTAAAAACAAAAATTTGCTGTGAAAATTGTGACCCATCTGAGTAGATTAATGAAGTCTACGCAGTGTTTAAAGCTGGGAGGTGTAGTAGCACACCCCTTTAATTCCAGCACTCAGGAGGCAGAGGCTGGTAGATCTCTACTAGGTCAACCTGGTTTATATTGTGAGTTCAGGGCCATCATATGGGCTGGGAATTGAACCTGGGTCCTCTGGAAGAGCAGCCAGTGATCTTAACCACTGAAGCATCTCTCCAGCTTGGCTACTACTTTCGTTCCTTCTTTCTTTCTCTCTCTTGCTCTTTTTCTTTCTCCCTCCCTCTTCTCCATCTCTTTTGAGATAAGAGTCTTACACATGTAATTACAAAGAAATAGAGGCCATGGATTTAAGAAAGAACAAGAGGATTTATGGGAAGGTTTGGAGGGAGGAAAAAGAAGGGGGAAATGATGTAATTATATATTAATTAAACATATATATGTATATATATACATATATATGTTTAAAAGGTTTTGGAAAATTGTTCATCAAGCATAGGTGACATTTTTCGGAACATCTAAGCTTGTTTATGTTAGGAAGAGTGTAGCCCATGCTGGTGTCTTAGGCATATTGCTAGTATTGCTGATCTACTGTCATCAGACACTCAGAGTGGCTTATGCTGTCTCTTCATTCCTGTTATTAGCTGCCTTGGCCACTTTGTAAAATTTGTCACCAGTCAGTTGTAGTGGTTCATTCATTTCTCCACTGTAATTCTTCACTTTGTAAGAAACCACTCAAACCAAACCAAACCGGATCTTATGTATAAAAGTTGCTTTTCCCCACAGTTGGATCATGCTTATCTCAGTGATGAGATTGTCTCTACTTTTGGTGTTCTGACTCCACAATTAGGTAGCTTTTCTCAGGCTAAGCAGATTGTCTGGCTGTGTTTATACTCTTTACTGACCCTGAATGTCACTTGTCCCTCGAAATTGCAGCTGTTCTTTCAGCCCTAGTAAGACCTTGATCAAGTCACTGTGACTTTTCCTAAACACAGCGTTTTACATGAGTGTCGAGACTGAGACATTTCCTTGCTATTGGGCATGTTCTTTTCACAGTGGTTTGTTTCCCTTTGCCTCTCACTCTTCCTTTTTCTAATACCAGCCTTCTTGTCTTTGGAACCAAACCAAACCGAACTACAGAGACTCCTATTATAACACCAAAACTCTTACAACATTTTAATGACCTGCAGTTACCTTGTTTGTTAGAAAACAATGTTTTTGATCAGAAGGTGAGCTACCATTTTCATGGCTGAATGCTCATTTGCTTGAACTGTGCTTTGTATGCAGCAAGTGGTCAGCACATCTGGATGGGTGAGTCAGTGTCTGAAAAGGCAGAGAGAGGCTCCTCTGCTCGCTCTTCTGGCCTTCCTTGTCTTTTGGAAAGGTGGACACTAATAGTTCCTACCAAATAATTTTGGTAGATGAAATGAGTAGATAAGGTACTGACCAGAAAAGTAAACTATAGAAATAATAGCTCATTTTATTGTTAAAAATGCTGTATTTTATGTTTAAAAACATAAAAATATTTTTATCTGAGTTTTATTTTTTTTATTTTTATTTTTTAGGTTTTTCGAGACAGGGTTTCTCTGTGGCTTTGGAGCCTGCGCTGGAACTAGCTCTTGTAGACCAGGCTGATCTCGAACTCACAAAGATCCGCCTGCCTCTGCTTCCCGAGTGCTGGGATTAAAGGCATGTGCCACCACCGCCTAGCTGAGTTGTTTTATTTTAAGGAATTTTCTTTTAATGGAATAAGACTTTATCTTTAAAATTGATCTTTCCAAAGGTTGTGATATTTTGAGTGTCTTGATGGGTATCCTTTCTTACTAAATTAATAATAATTGTACTGTTGTAGGGAGAGGCTGCTTGTTCATTCGGCCGCCTGGCTAGCTTAGCCCTAAAATACACAGAAATTGTATTATTTAAAATACTGCTTGACCCATTTGCTCTAGCCTCTTACTGGCTAACTCTCACATCTTGATTTAACCCATTTCTATTAATCTGTATATCACCACGTGGCAGTGGCTTACCGGGAAAGATTCAGCATGTCTGACTCTGGCCGCCCTCTCTGACTCCGCCTCCCTTCTCCCAACATTCAGTCCAGTACCCCCCCCCCCAGCCTACCTAGGTTCTACGCTATCAACTAGGCTAAGGAAGTTTTTTTATTTATTAACCAATGAAAGTAATACATAGAAGGACCTCCTACACCATTTCCCCTTTTCTGTTTAAACAAAAAGGAAGGTTTTAATATAGTAAAATTACATATAACAAAACAGTTATCAAGCAAGAATTACAGTTACAATATTTATGTCTATTTTATCTTTTATCATAAAGGAAAACTGTATCTATTCTTCAACTCCATCAAACACTCCAGAAGATATAATATTACCTAAGTAAACAGGAAGTGCATTGTAAGCAACTTCCAAAACTCTAGAATTGACAGAGAAATCTTGCTGCCTGGACAGTAACCCAAAGTTTTTCTGTACTGTTGGAGGATCCAATTTCAGCCTTCAGGCCCATTGTATCCAGCAGACTTTTTCACAAAGCAGGAGATTTCAAAGACAGTTCAGTCACTTTCTTCTGTATCCTGCAGAATGTCTCACAGACTCTTTCATGAGGCAGGAACCCCTAAGGATCATTTGACCTTTAGGCAAGTTCCGCAGTCATTTTTCTTCGGTTACTGCATGTCCAGTTTACCAGTTCAGGCAAGAGCAGTTTCTTGCCCAAATGGCTAAGGAGCCTCTTCGAAGCCCATCTTTTCTTGAAATAGCTTGGTGCTGCCAGGAGCAGATGTGTCTCACTGTCATGAAAAGTCTTAAGTTCTTAAAGATTTTAAATGCCATGTTCTGAAGGTCTCTGAAAGATTTGAAGAATACCTAACTGAAATATATATTTATACATCTAGAAAATCTAGCTAACATGACTACAAGCTTGACTGTTATAGATGATTATCCATTAACAACCTATATTTCTTAATTATACATTACATTTTTTAAATGAACTACACAATCACAACACCTTAATCAAGAGCAGAAGTATACATATAACAAGATTGACCTTAAATTTGTATCAATAAACCAAGATCCATACCAATGCAAATTCTCATATACATATTTCAATGTATCCTATTTTATTTTCTTCGCTTGTAAGAGGTTTTTTTTTTTGAGATGGGGCTGAGGTTTACTCAGTTTTGTGTTTTCTGAAGTTCCTTATGTCAGTATGCTCTGAGTGCATTGACTGAAAGTTGAAGGAATGGGCCTGCTGTGGAAAGTGAAATCCTACTCTTATCTTTTCTTTATATTAATAAATACAAAGATGTATATTAATTACTGTCATTTATTGGGGATGAACTTAAAATTCCAGTTTTTTAACTGCTGTTGTTTAACAAGTTCTGTGCTGTTCATTGCCTTGCCCTGAGCCAGGTGATTGCCTGAGAAGGAACTAAATGATGTGTTGTTTATGGATTTCAGAGCTAAAATGTCAGTGACTGTAGCTAGGTGGAAGGAGACTGCTTTTGCAGTCAGACCCGGGTGTCAGCCTTTGCTCCAATAGCCTTGGATAACTCATTTTCTAACTTGTAATAGAGAGAGGACTGATGGATGGTATCGCTCTTAAGAGTTAGGAAGAAGGTGAATAGGATTGTGTAGAATGCCTAGCCTAGTGCTTGGTAAATGTTTTCAAGACGGTTATTACCTTATTTATCTTTAGATTTATTTAATCATGTGTGAGAGTGTTGTCTGCATGTATGTATGTGTACCATGGGGGTGCCTGGTGTTCTTGGAGGTCAGAAGCAGTCATCAGATCTCCTGGAATTTGAGTTAAGGATGGTTGTGAGCCACTGTATGGGTGCTGGGAACTGAACTAGGGTCCTCTGCAAGAGCAGCCGGTGCTCTTCACTGCTAAAGAATTGCTCGGGTCCAAACCTCATACATTGAAAGAGTTAAGGCTTTTTTTTTAAGATTAAAAAAAAATGTATGTGGGTTTGTGGAGTATCCACGGAGTACAGAAGAGGGCATTGGATCCCCTGGAGCTAGAGTTGCAGGCAGTTGTAAGCTTCCTTATGAGGGTGCCAGGAACAGAACTTGTGTCCCTTTAAGCTTGTAACTGCTAAGCCATCTCTGTCCACATTTGTAATGATCCACGAGGTCCTGGCTTTTAATACAGGCAGTTCTTGATTTGCTTTGAATGATAGGGTGGAACTATAATGGGAGCTGATTCTATATAAAATAATCTTTACAGCCAATAGGAAAACTTAAGTTTTTTATACCCACTACTTTTTTGGGGGGGGGGTTTAAAACATTGAGAACTTCTAACTCTTGGTTACTGTTTTCATTGCTCTGGCCAACTTCCTGAGGAGAAAAAACTCAGGAGGAATGACTGTTTTGATTTACAGTTTAAGGAGGGATTTATGGCTCATTGCTGAGAGAAAAGCTGGTGGGCCAAGCATGAGGCAGCTGGTCACATTGTATCTGTAGTCAGGAAGCAGGGCAAGACATCAGATCTGAAGGCTAGCTCCAATAACGCACTTCTAGCCAGGTTCCTTCCTTAAGGCTCTACAACCTTTCCAAATAATACTGCCGTCTAGGGAGTAATGTTCAAACAGTACAGGGGCGGGCTGGGCCAGGGCTACCTTAGTGCTATTGAAGGCACTACATAGTCAGGCTGAACTATAACTATAACCCTAACTTAGATTTCTTGAGCTGATGGCCTGCCCGCCGGCCCTCCCTCCCTCTCTCCCTCCCTCCCTCCCTCCCTCTCTCCCTCCTTCCTTCCTTCCTTCCTTCTTTTCTTCTCCCCTCCCTCCCCCTCTCTTTGGGTTTTTGGGACAGGTTTTCTCTTTAACAGCCTTGGCTGTCCTAGAACTTGCTCTGTAGATCAGGCTGCCCTCGAACTCAGAGAGATCTGCCTGCCTCTACCTCCTGAGTGCTGGAATTAAAGGTGTTTATCTCCACTACTGCCTGGCTGATGTCATTTCTTAAGCTTTTTTTTTTTTAAATGTGTAGCCCAGGCTGGCCTCGAATTCGTGGTCTTCCTGCCTCTGCCTCCTTCAGCAAATCCTACTGGTGTGCGCCATCACAACCCGCTTCTTAAGCTTTTTATAAATATTTGTTTTTCAAATCTTTGTGTTTTAGTCTTTTTATTTATTTATTTATTTTTATTTTTTGAGGTAGTCTTTCAATGTATAGTCCTGACTGGCCTGGATCCCACCTGCATGCCGCTGCCTCCAGAGGGGTGGGATTAATGGCATGTACCATCATACTTGGCCAGCAACTGTTTCTTCTGTGTAACAGTCCTTAAAAATGTTTCTGATTAAGGAAAGCCTGAAACTGATTTCCTTGTTTTTTTCTTTTAGGAATGTTTTAAAGGAAGTTGGGCTACTCACAAGCTACTCCATAAGAAAGCAAGTGAGTGACACTGCTTATCCGCCACCCTTGGCCTGGATGCCGCTGAGCAGCGAGCATTAGAACGGCTCTTAGTTCTGAAATTATAGTTCTGACATCTGGAATTATTATTCCTTGGTAATATGTAATAAAATATATCTAATTACATCTGGTTTGTCTTGTTTCATTTGTTTAATATGAAAACAGGAGGCCTTTGCTAGGGTAGATGGCTCTAACTTGGCTAGTACCTGATAATGCCCTAATCTCTTGGCACCCTCTTGTCTTTGCTAAAAGTGTCTGCATATTGTAGGTGGAGGATACAGGGGCTGTTTGATTTTATTTGGCCAGATCTCTGTTGTTCTGTAGCTGATAATCATTTTAAATCCTGACCTCCCTATTTCTACCTCCCGAGTGCTGGATTATAGGCATGTGTTACCAAACCCTGTTGATTTTGGGGGTGTCTTGTATTACCCCACAGACTATTAACTGTTTCTTAGCCATTGTCAGCCACATTGGTGTGGCTGTTATTCAGATAGCCTTTCTGTATCAGCTCCTCATCCTGTAAATGTAGTTATTAGTGTGGCTGGCCTGTCATGTTTTCCTGGCAGTTGACAAGGACTTGCTGTGCATAAAGCATTGCCCTCTGACGCATGCGGTTGTAGCAGGTAGTGTGGTAGTTGCTGTTAACTTTCTGTCTTAGTGATTTGGTACCTTGTACTCATCTACCTCTGTTTTCTAGGAGGTCATTGGTCTAATGAAGTTTGTTAGATTGCTTTACCAAAGCATCTGAGGTTAACCAGACCATCTTTGAAGGAAAAGGAAATACAGTTTTTAAAAGATACCTTTTTTTGTGGTGATATAAAGTAATATCTGTGTTTAATGGGAGTGTTGGGTTACCCACGGGAGGAAATGTAGTATGCGAGTGGGAAATACTGTACGTGAACGTTTACCAAGCATAAAGGAGGAGAGTGCTGCTCTTGGTTTGGTCCTGGAATGAAAGTGTACAGCTTGGAGGTCATATTTTGGGCCTCAATATAGTCTGATGTTTCTTGGCACCGTGCCTGTATCTTATCTGAACCTATTGCATTGTGGTTTTTGAAAAATAGCATACAAAGTCCTTTGCTTTCACAGCTGTTTAAAAGGTTTTGCTACCAGCCTTAGCTCATTTCAGGATTATTAGGAATAGTACTTGTCTAGGATTGAACGGATCTTGAAATGTAAGCTTACTTAAATTTTCAGGTGTAAATTTCCTGTGAGTTCTGTATAAAGATTAGAAAAGAACTTGTGTTTCAGCCTTGTTTGTCTTGATAGCTTTTGTGTTGTTTGAGGTCTGCTTTCAATTCTTCTTTGAAAATGCTGTTTGTAGAAGGGCAGGAATGCAGATCAGCAGGCAGATTTGGAAGGCTTCTTTTCCTTTTTCCTTGTTTCCTTCCTAGGAGGTTGGTAAAGCACAGCCTTTTTGAATTTGTTTTGAGACAAAATCTAGATTTTTTTTTTAAATTTCATTTACCATTTTATTTGTATTTGTGCTTACATGTACAGGAATACATGCTACACAGTTGGAAGGAAGTCAGGACTTTTCGGGGATATGGTTTTCTCCTTTTGCCTTGTGGGGTGTTGGTGCCTCCTTTATTCACTGAGCCAGCCATCTGGATAGCTCTGAGCCTAGTGATGGAGTACTCTGTGTGACCTGAACTTAATGATCCTCCTACCTTAGTCTTCCAACTGCTGGGATGACAGATGCATGCCACTGTCCTCAGCAAAAGCCTGAATCTTGTTTGTCCTGTCCTAGAGTTAAAGAGACACATCCTAGAAGAGGGTCCTGTTTCAGACAGACCACTTAATGCTAGCTTTACCTGAAGAATTTTCAGTAATATTGAATCTAGTGTCAGTGAATGGAGTCCATTTTTGTTTGGGGTTCAGAAATAGCTTTGTATTGATAAAAATCCTTCACTTAAAAAGAGTTGATTGGGGGACTTGGGAGATGGTTCAGTGGTTAAGAGCACTGGTTGCTCTTCTTGAGGACCCAGGTTTAATCCCAGCACCCACATGGCAGCTCACAACTGCCTGCAACTCCATTTCCAGGAAATACGGTGCCCTCACACAGACATACATACAGGCAAAACAGCAATGCATGTAAAAATAAACCTTTGGGAAAAAATAAAAGAGAAACAAAACTTTAAAAAAGCCATTGATTGTTTAAATTGCATTTCTCTTAAATGTAAGTTTGCTGTGGGGCAATTTAGGATCATTAAATCATTAAATAAGAGCATAAAATTCAGCTGTTATGTCTGAATTCATATGTGTTATTTTTAAAAGTTAAGTTTGTATGAACTGACATTGTAGAGAACATACGTTTACCATTGGTTGCTGTTCTGTTTGAGATTGTACAGCATGTGTCTAGCTGCTTCTTCCCAGGCACTGGGATCTGAGAGGTCAGAACTGTGAGCAGAGCACTACAGCAGCCGCTTTGTCAGCTTAGGTTGGGTGCTCTGTGTCTGCGCTCTCTGGTCTGTATTCAGCTAAGTGAAAATTAAAGTGTGCTGCTTGCTGCTCAGTAGCCTGAAGACCGAAGCATCTTTCTTTCCTCTCACATCTGTCCATCTCTCTCTCTCTCCCAGAAGACGAAAAGGCAAAACGGGAGGTGTGTTCCTGGACCGTAGAAGGAGATGTTAACACTGATCCGTGGGCAGGCTACCGGTACACTGGTAAACTCAGACCACATTATCCACTGGTGAGTATGTCAGGTAACTGGGATGTGTCATTGTCTTTGACCAGTTTTCAGTTTTCTGTAATTAATGCTTGTAATTTGTATTTCAGTAGTGGGTCACGAACAGGATTGCCTTCAGGAAGGAACAGCGCACATTCTAGAGCTCAGGGTATATTGTTTGGGAGCTGGTAGGACAGTTGGCAGTTGTGGAAGAAGTGGAGAAGATTTTGGATATAAAGACTAAAGCTTTATAAATTTTAAATAAGAATGGGATAAATATTCTCTCTCTGGCTTTGGTTTTTCAAGACAGGGTTTCCCTTTGTAGCTCTGGCTGTCCTGGAACTCACTCTGTAAACGAGGCTGGCCTCAAATTTACAGAGATTCACCTGCCTATGCCTCCCAAATTCTGGGATTAAAGGCATGTGCAGCTATGACTTCTGGACTCAAGAGTTTTAACATGAGAATTCACTTAAGTTGAAATTTGCTACCCTTGAATATTTTAAATTGACTTGTTTTGTACTTTTTTTTTTTTTTTTTTGGGGTTTTCAAGACAGGGTTTCACTGTAGTTTTGGAGCCTGCGCTGGAACTAGCTCTTGTAGACCAGGCTGGCCTCGAACTCACAGAGATCTGCCTGCCTCTGCCTCCTGAGTGCTGGGATTAAAGGAGTGTGCCACCATTGCCCAGCTATGTCTTGTACTTTTAATAAAATGAATATGTATTTAATATAAAATTTGGAAAGCTACCAGACACATAAGGAAGTTTCTGTATCTCCTTCCAGAGATTATGTCTAGGAATATGTACTTTTTCCTTTTTGCTCTGAGCAAAAGCGTGGTGATTTTTATTTTATTTTTTAAAGATTACTCCTTTTATTGTTTAAATTCTGCGTTTCTATCTCTGTGTGGGTATTTGCACATGAGTTCATGTGCCAGCAGATACCAGAGGAGTCGGGTCTCCTTGGAGCCACCTGATGAACGTGGTGGGAAATGGGTTACGTGTTTCTCCAGCCTCCTATCTGTGAGCTCTCTTTTCTCAGACATGTGTGGCACCGGCACAGAAAGTAAGCTTGGCGTCAGTGAAGGAGCTGCGGTCTTACAGCATTAACATGCCAACTAGAATTAACTTCTTTCATTTTTTTCTTTTGGTTTTTCGAGACAGGGTTTCTCTGTGGTTTGGAGCCTGCGCTGGAACTAGCTCTTGTAGACCAGGCTGGTCTCGAACTCACAGAGATCCACCTGCCTCTGCCTCCCGAGTGCTGGGATTAAAGGCGTGCACCACCACCGCCTGGTTTAGAATTGACTTAATAAAGACTTCTGCCTGAACTCCACTCTTCAGTCTTCTTCCCAGGTTTATTTTGTTACTAGTTAGTAGGTGCTGAACTGATCTTGTTAATGTTTTTAGATGCCAACAAGGCCAGTGCCCAGTTACATTCAGAGGCCAGACTATGCTGACCATCCGTTAGGTAAGTCCTGCTTGCCTGTGTTTTCACTTTTCCATTTGTGGGCTTGATTATCACCGCAAAGGAAGGAATGCTCTTCTGTAGAGAGTTTTCAGTGCTGGACATGGAAATGTAAACATTGTTTCTTTTTTTTAAAGCCACATTAGAATATTTAAGACAAAGATTTTTTTTTCCCCCTTTTTAGGAATCTGTCCAGTTCTGAAAACAGTGTTTAGGTGGCTATTAAAGACAACATTGAGAAAAATTTTGTATTTTATGTTAAATGAATTGCCAGATGGGAGGGAAAAGCTTTGATTTTCTTTTTGCTCTTACCTAAATTAAGGCAAAAGTAGATTATGAAGGCCCGAGTGAATGCCTCACTCCAGACTGGGCTGTAGCAGCAGAGGCGGAATGGCAGTGGCGGTGCTAGAGGTGGTATTGATGACATGACGGTGATGACTCTGTAATAGTAACTGATATTTATTTCTGCTTAGCTGTGTGTCAGGCACTGTGCTAAGTTCTTTGCACGTGTTACTCCATTTAATACTTTCAACATTTCTGAGGTAGGTTCTGTTGTCTTCTCTATTTTATAGATAATAATAGTGAGACATGCAGAGAAGATGAGTAATTTGCCACACAGGTCAGTGGACTTAGTCTCTGACCTTTGAACTTGTACAGTATTTAGGTTGGATTAGGTGTTGACTGGTTTTGCATGTCACAAATGAGAAATGGTTGAATACCAGTGGTTTTTACATCATTTTTTTATTTTTAAATTTAAAATATTTAACATTTTTATTCTTGACATGACCTAACTACCTAGCCCAAGCTGGCCTCCTGGACAGTCCTCCTGGCTCAGCCTTCCGAGTGTGGGATTCCATGTCTGCTGCCTCTGTGGACAGCTTGTACCGCTGAATCGGAGCTTAGACAGCTGCTTTGCTTTTAAGATGGGCGGAGCCATGGCGTTACTTTTCTATATGCAATCTTAAAATTTAGTTAAATTCATTGTGAATAAATTTAAGGAAAAGACAGTATAGTGATACCTTGGAAACATGTAATTTTATTATTCTCCTTTGAATGTAGTATTAACTTAATATTTTAAGAAATAAATATAACTTTTAACAGAATAGAATGTTTTGCATTGAAAAGAAATCCTACTTTGTAGAGGTTTAAGAACATTCCCAAGATATTCTGTGATTTTATATACAAATACACACATCACATTCATCTTTTCACCTTTTTGTCCTCTCTTAATATGTTAATATATTGTGATGTACTCTATATGAGTTCATATAAGTTCTTTAGTTCTAATTTTAATTTCATTGTGTGGGTGTATCATAACTGTCAACCAGGCCTCTACTAATGAATGGTTATATTAGATTATTTGCAAGGTTTTGCTTCTGTGAATTTGATTGTAGTTTCATCTTTGTTCATAATTAAGCATATCTTTTTAGGTTAATTGTCTAATGGTTTGAATCAAAGAACATATTCATTTTTATTTTGAGATATTAGAAATATCAGAGTGTTTTGCCATTATTACTCTCATAAAAAAACACGTGCATGAGCCTCGGTGGTGGCACACACCTTTAATTCCAGCCCTTGGGAGGCAGAGGCAGGCGGACCTCTGTGAGTTTGAGACCAGCCTGATCTGCAGAGCTAGTGCAAGGACAGGCTCCAGAGCTACACAGAGAAACCCTGTCTTGAAAAACAAAACAAAAACAAAGCAAAAACCCTCTACAAAACAGATAAATCATGGGCATGCTTGCTCTGATAGAACATACACGAAATTTGAATGATACAGCGAAGACTAGCATCCTCTTTGAGGATGACACACAACTTCATGGGATGGTCCAAATTTTAAAAGAAAAACACTGCTTCTCTTCCATTGTCACCAGCATTACCAGCATTATTTGTTATCAAGTTTGTATGGTATTTATAAATCTGAAAGGTTGAGAAATTGTATATTTTATTTTAGCTTACGTTTTTAAATTATAAGGTTTGGCAGGTTTTCATGTATTAAAAATTATATTTTCTTTCCTTTTGAATGTCTGTTCATATTCTTAACCCCATTAGACTAATAGTTTTTTTCAAAGTTGATTTCTAAAATGTTCTTTGTACATTAACACTCTGAATTATATGATAAAAATGTTTTTTCTTCAGCTGAATACTAAATTATTCAAACTTTCAGCATCTGTATATAGTAAGATAAATGTGTCTTGTATTATTATGTTTGATTCTCATGTCTTTGGTCTGGTGTTTGATTGGCCCGTTTGTGTAATCATATGCCACTGCCAAATTTGACTACTGGAAATCTTTTCATAGTTGCAGGCCTTGCTGCTGTCACCTTTGTTTTTTGTTTTTTGTTTTTTTTCCTTCAGAAATTTGCTGAGTATTCTT
This sequence comes from Dicrostonyx torquatus, assembly GCA_028555095.1. Lineage (NCBI taxonomy): Eukaryota > Metazoa > Chordata > Mammalia > Rodentia > Cricetidae > Dicrostonyx > Dicrostonyx torquatus. The sequence goes on from JAQHUG010000219.1 coordinate 3,183,219, forward strand.
GCATGTTTCTTTTTCTGTATTAAGTTTATAATAAGTTTGTCTTGATTCCCAAAATATCTTGTTGGCATTGTTTATTTATTGTTTATTGTTATTGGCATGTTTTCTGTTGTATTAATCTCCTTTTATATCTTAAAGTGAAGTTTTCAGAGTTCCTTTTTGAAGTTCTTTTTTTGTTACATTTATTCTGGGTACTTTATTGTTTAGTAGTTCTTAGCTTGTTTGTATTATGGTAGGCAGAGTTTTTGATTTTTGACATCTTGACTGCTAGCTTGCTAAATTCTTATTTTCATCCATTTATCAGATGGTTCTTTTATTTTGTGACTATGTAAAATCTGAAGTTGATAAAGCCTTTGTCCTTTTACGTTTTATGTTTTCTTTCTTTCACTTATGTCTGCTAGTATTGCTGGAGTAGCATTGTCCCAGATGCTCTTCTTTTTTTAATTTGAGATTTATATTTTAAGGTGATAGCAACCCAAGTTATGAGGATTATCTTTCTGAATAGTAATTTACTTTCTAATATTGAATTGATAATTCTGTCTTTTGATGTGAATCTTTTCTGAATTTATGGTAATGAAAAGTTACTTTGGGGGCTACAGAAGAGAGCTCAGTGGTTAACAGCGGTTTCTGTCCTCAAGAGGACCCAGCTGTCTCTAACTCCTGTCCCAGGGTGTCTGACTGACCTCCACACACCAGCACACACTAAAGAAATTGCAAAAAAGTTGGTTTGAGTATTTTCCATTTTAGAGAATGAAAACAGGGTTTATTTTCTTTCCAAGATTTTGAAATTGCTATATTGACTGTTTCTTTTAAGTATATATAAAATTTGAATTAGACTAATTTCATTAATGAAGAGTATTTGGGTAGGATTTCCCAAACTTTTAATTATGACCCTGAGTGAGAAATGGATTTTATGATCTGTTTGCATAAAAATAATACTCAGGTATTTCACAGCCATATTTACCTGGGGCTTTATAATACAGAATGTGGTCCTTTCTACTCCTTTTTCACTTCTCAGATGTTAGTTAGAGCCTACTAAAAGTCTTACACCAGTCTGGAGAGATGACTCAGTGTTTAGCAGCCCTGGCTGCTCATTAAGAGGACCCAGGTTCAATTCCCAGCACCTTCCTGATGGCTTACATCCTACTGTAATGTCAGTTCTAGGGGACCAGATGCTCTTTCTGGCCTCTAAGACCACAGGGCATGCAGATAGAATACCAGCACACATGAAACTTGAACAAAACAAACAAAATCCCCTAGACAAGGTCATAAACTGTGTTTTGAGTGACAGTGACTTAGGTTTGGTTTTAGAGCAGTAGGCAGTTGATGATCAGTTGCTGGTGTGTAGATGCTTCATTCATGGCCACGAAAGCCGTTTGTAAGTTGTACTGTACATAATTAGTAAATCTAGAGTGCACTACCTGGCATACAGTCAGACTCTGTAAACATTGGCTGATTCCTAGTAGAATTTTTAGATACTTTTCTTAAGTTTCTTTTATTTCCTTTTTGTGTTGTATAACACGAGTAATAAAAACCCAGTTGGGGTTCAACCTGAAGATCAGAAAAGCAAAGCAGCCAGCCACTGGCTCTTACCTCTCCCTCAGTCTGAAAATGGGCGAGATCCTGTCTCCACCAGTCCTGAAGACTCCATACTTCACACTCCACTGGGTTCATGTCGTTTCCCCTCGTAGTCTTCTCTCCACCCAGCCATATCATTCCTATCTCCACCTCCCTAATGTTGGGTTAAGGCCTGTGATCCCAAGTGCTGGGATCACCTGTGTGTGAGCTCTGTTTCTCTTTTAGACAGATTCAGTCTTGTGTAGCCTTGAACTCACAGAGATCCACCTGCCTCTGTCCCCTGAGTCTGGGATTAAAAGTGTGTGCCGACACTCTCTGGCCTGTATGGCTGACTAGTGTGGCTGCTTTGCCCTCTGATCTATAGGCAAGCTTTATTTATTAAAACACAAATAATATACCACTGTACTTTTGAAAATACTAAAAAAACAAACAAAAAAACTTGGATCCTCGGAAATTGAAATAGTATTGTGTGGTACGTAAGAGAATCAGCGGTTACCAGGGTGTCAGGGAATAATGTACCGAGTTCTGTCTTTCTGTTTGTTGTGGTTTTACTCACTCATTTTCCGTTCCAGGAATGTCTGAATCTGAACAGGCTCTCAAAGGTACTTCTCAAATCAAATTACTCTCAGCTGAAGATATAGAAGGGATGCGACTTGTGTGTAGGGTAAGTTTTTCTTCACGGGTAGGACAGGGTTAAGAGGAATCACAGGAAGTCTGTGATTTATGGTTTATGACGCTGTAAATTGTAAACTCTTACTAACCATCCGTTTCCCTTACCTATTTTCAAAACATTTTTATATTTAAATAATCTATTTTAGAATAAAGCTAAGAGCGACTCATCTGTAGTTGCCATTTTCTTTGATCGATTTTATATTGTTTATTTGCATAAACATAATTTACTGAATTGCAAAGGCAGGAAGATGAGCATGTCTTTGCTCAAGAGCTTTTGCGGCATTGTTCTTCTTATTTTGTTTGTTTTGTTTTTCCGAAACACAGTCTCTATGTATCCCTGGCTATTTTGCAGTTCACTCTTTAGACCAGGCTGGCCTTGAACTCAGAGATCCACCTGCCTCTGCCTTCCGAGTGCTGGGATTAAAGGCGTGCACCACTGCCACCCAGCTACCAGCATTATTTTTAAGAGTGAAGTTTTTATGATCATTCTATGTTTATAAATATTATAGCACAGGACAAAGTCCAAGGCTCACACAGAGTTAGACTAAAGTCTTGTGAGACACTTGTGTTTGGAGTATGAGTGGGATTAGAAACATAACAGATTGTGTTCATTTAGATGCTCACTTAAGGCTTTTGTACAGTATTTTATTTTATTTATTTATTTGGTTTTTCGAGACAGGGTTTCTCTGTGGCTTTGGAGCCTGTCCTGGAACTAGCTCTTGTAGACCAGGCTGGTCTCGAACTCACAGAGATCCGCCTGCCTCTGACTCCCAAGTACTGGGATTAAAGGCGTGCGCCACCACCGCCAGGCTTTTGTGCATCATTTTAAAGTAATTTGATGCTATTTATTGTCTGGAGAATTTTATATTATTTCTTTTGCTTACTATGAATTTTTTTGAGGAAACTCATTAGGTTTTTCATATGTTTCCCTCATGTTCCCCCATTTTAGAAATGTAAGACTGTCAGTTGATAGTTTACCTAATTTAGGATATAAATCTTCATTAAATTTACTTACTAGTGCCAGATGGTGGTGGTGCACGCCTTTAATCCCAGCACTCCGAGGCAACAACAGGCAGATCTCTGTGAGTTCAAGGACAGCCTGGTTTACAAATCAAGTTGGAGGATAGTCACAGCTGTTACACAGAGAAGCCTGTCTCAGAAACAAAAAGTTATTGGCAAACTTGTTTATACCAATTTTTATATACATTTATTTTTACATACTTTTATTATATGTTTCTGACTTTTAAATATTGCATCCAAAATTACATTAATTGGTTTTATTTGACTGATTTTTCATAAAATCAAAACTAGTGTAGGGTATAGGTTGTTTCATTTCTTCTTGAATGTGCTTATTTTTCAGCTTGCTAGAGAAGTCTTGGATATTGCTGCTGGGATGATTAAAGCAGGTGTAACTACTGAAGAAATTGATCACGCTGTACACTTAGTAAGAACTTTACTTTTTTATATCAGAAATTTCAAAAATTTATTTTATAATGTCCAAAATAACTTTATTAAGCGAATTTGAAAGCTTATTTTTGTGTTGTTTTGAATATGGGAAGCATTCTGTAGCTATTAATTGGTAAGTATATTCTACCTACAGATCTTGGGCATCTAGGCATTCAGCCAGCAGCAATTGAAAATGTTTGAGAAAAAAAATAATTTAGGTTTGTACAGACATGTTTGTGCTCTTCTATTCCTTGTTACTGTTCTCTAAATAGGAGTATTTGCAGTGTAATAGTAAATGATAGACTGATGGTTAAGGTGTGGGAGGATGTGGATAGCATATATGCCGACACCACACTGTACCGAAGACTGGAGTGTCTGCAGAGTTTGGTAGCCAGCCAGGTATTGAGGAACTCGTCCTCAACAGGTACTTAGGCATGACTATGTATGTGATGCTGAAATCCAGGGACGCTTGAGAAATGTTATTCTGAAACCTCAGTCTTTTATCAACTTTTATAGAATTGATTAACCAGGACTTCCTTCCAATAAACCATACCACTACATATGCCAGGTATTCTGAAATACAGAATAAACTGCAGAAACTAGACTAGAAATTAGTTTCCCTTTCATATACACAGGAAAAAGGCAATAAACAGATGACATGGGAGAATCTTTTCTTAGTCAGTGTTGTGTTGCTGTGAAGATAAACCATGGCCACAGTTAGTTCTTACAAGAAAGCATTTAATCTGTCCTTGCTTACAGTTGCAGAGAGTTAGTCCATTACTATGTTGACGGGGCTTGGTAGCACGTAGGCTGGTGGTGGGAGGGAGATAGACAGTAAATAGATAGAGGAGAGGGGAGAGAGCTGATCCCCCGGATCACACTTTCTAACCTTTGTAAGCCAAAGGTTTGTCCTACCAGAATTCTACTCACTGGTGACAAAGCATTCAAATAAATGAGCTTGTGGGTCTTATTGAAACCACCACATAACTTAAAAAATCCTCATTAACAAGACAATAAACAGATCAGATAAAATTTGAAGTATATATTACATGACAAAATCTTTTGTTTTAAAATAAAGATTGCTTGTTAGAGTCTATTGTAGACTAGTAGTACATCGTATGCCTACGTTGTGCACAAAAAAGTGCTGAGTAGTTCAGACATGTGGACAGTGGGTTCTAAAGATTTCTCTATCCATCCATTGTTTGCAAGGTGAGGATGAAACTGACACCCCATGCCGGTACAGTGATGGCATTGTAAATGGCGACAGCTTCCTTGAAAGAATTGGACTGTGTGCCTTGAGTTTATAAAAATGTTTTAAATTAAAAAAAACATTGTTGGAGGTTTTCTTAGCAGTGTAGAATTTATTGTTCAGTTTATGTGGGGTGGGATTTGTGTGTGTATGTGTGTGCGCACGCGTGCGTGGGGGGCTCAGAAAAACTTGTGAAAGTCAGTTCTTTCCTATCATGTGGGCCACGAGGATGGAACTCAGGTTGTCAGGCTGGTGGCAAGTGACTCTACCCTCTCAACCATTATGCTGGCCTTATAAATTTTTTTTTTATTTAGCCTTATATGAATTCTGAGTTGGGGTATTGTATATATATTGGTATATCATTGTTAGGAATTTTGAGCACTTTCTCTGGCTAGGTGCCCTTTAATGTGCCTTTATATTTACTCGTTTGATATCATAACCAGTGTCCTCTGAAAGTAGGTGACTGGGTGCTCCTTTTGCTTCCAGTTTATAGGCCTGAGGAGAAAGAGGTGTTAGATCACCCAGGGTCGTAGAACTTACAAGGGGTAAGGCTGACAGTCCACTCCAGGGCGGAAGTTGTGGCAGCTGCAGAGGCACAAAGCACCAGGATCATTATTTGCTGTGAAGGGCATTTCTGCCTCAGGGAACTTCAATTGCCTACAGGGTCCTAGAAGTAGTGGAATCTCTAGTAAATTATGGACTATTTATTCCACAGATGGTATTTTCTGCAGTCCACTCGGCAGTAGAGCCTATGGCACTCTGATTACCACTGTAAGATTCACACAGCTGCTTTCTGACTCCACAGAATATCAAAAGTGATTATCATATGTTGCAGAAAGTACTTTACCATTTCTTAATTATACATATATTAATTTTCTTGTTATGGGGATGGAGTTGGCCTTAACAGGGTATTATTGAAAGTGCTTATTAATATGGGCTATTTTTACTGAAATTATTTCACAAGTAGTAAAGTCAGTAAACTCTTCATGTGATGACAGTTTTATTTGTATTATGTGAATTTGATTATGTGAATTTGAAGAAGAGTAAACTGGTTTGCAAACAGTATATTTAATTGGCATGCAGCATACTAGACACTGGACCAGGTAACATCTACTGGCCTGGCATGGTGTCATATGTGTTTTTTGGCCTGTTCTAAGAAAACGTGTGTGTGTGTATGTGTGTGTGTGTGTGTGTGTGTGTGTGTGTGTGTGTGTGTGAGAGAGAGAGAGAGAGAGAGAGAGCGAGAGAGAGAGAGAGAGAGAGAGAGAGCGCGAGAGTTATGTCTGGGTGTGTGTTTGTCTGTGTTTGCTAGTACACATTCATGCATATATATACATGCACATATATCTATACACCCATCACTATTTTCAAGTAAAATATATCAGTTCTTTATAGTAGCATCTGTCATAAAATCTTCAGATTTTATGATCTGATTAATTGTGTATGGATTTTTTTCCTTTTGTCCATTCCAAATGATTTTCTATGTATTTTAATTTACCACAGGCATGCATTGCAAGAAATTGCTATCCTTCTCCCCTGAATTACTATAATTTTCCAAAGTCTTGTTGTACCTCAGTGAATGAAGTCATCTGCCATGGGATTCCGGACAGACGGCCTTTGCAAGAAGGTGATATTGTTAATGGTAAGAAAATATGTGTGACATTTCTGACTGTGAGTAAAGAAACAAGTTTTGGGAGTCTGTTAGGTAGTTTGTTTTCTTAACTTGATTTTTCCCTATTTAAAACTCTGTCACTCAAAATTGAAGGAATCCCACTTTGTTTGTTTGTTTTTAGACAGGGTCTCTTTACAGAACCCTGTCTGTCCTGGAATTCACTAGTAGACCAGGCTGTCCTTGAACTCACAAAATTCTGCCTCCCAGTGCTGGTGGATTTTCTGCACCACACCTAGCAGGAAACCTGTGTTTAGCAATTGTATGTGTGTTGTCTTCAGCATACATTTAGTATGATGTGTTACTTCTTCATAGCCTGTTTCTCATGTGATTGTAAGTAGGCAAAAAATGTCAACGCAAAATTAATATTGGATTTTTTTCTTTTGGTTTTTTTGAGACAGGGTTTCTTTGGCTTTGGAGCCTGCACTGGAACTAGCTCTTGTGGACCAAGCTGGTCTCGATATCACAAAAATCCGCCTGCCTCTGCCTCCCGAGTGCTGGGATTAAAGGTGTGCGCCACCCTCCCCCCGCAATATTGGACTTTTTATATCATTTTCTTTTACCAAAATTTACTAATGCTTATGAAGAGAGTTTTTAGGAGAGGGGAGGTTTTTAGGAGAGATTTCAGGGAAACCTTTAGTTGTAATTTATAAAGACCTTAAGAAAAGGAAAAAACTCTTGCAGAAGTGCTTCTTAAAATGGGGTGGCTTTGAGCTCCTGTACTCTGCTGTCTTGCACACACTGCATGTGTTGAGCTACAACATTGAAGCTAGCTCTTCTTGAGAAAAGCAGTCAACAGTCTTACGTAGACATGGACACTGTGAGCTACAATAACAACTGGCTTGGCAAGAGATGGCCCCTGGTGCCATAATAACATGGATGTTATGGGGATAACCAACCACTTTCTGATTTGATTTAAGAAACTCAAGCCTGATACTGTTAACTGGGCCAAAAATCTAAGTCATAGACTTGAGGGGAGAACATGATACTACTATTCTGCTAAATGGACCCAGTATTAAATGGTACTGTAGGTTCTTATCTTTGCACCACAGAGGAGTACAGCTCATAACTCTGATCAAAGAACCTTCTCTTTGTAGTAGATGGCGATTACTCCAGAGACTCATGCAGAGAAGTAGATGAGACTGGAGTGTTAGCGCTAAGTGGAGCATCTGTATCACACCCTCATCCTCGCATCCTTCCCTGACAAGGCTCAGGGACCATTTTAGAAGAGGGGGTGGAAAGATCCTTAGAGTCAGAGGGTGTGGACATCTGCAGTGAAGCAGCGTGTGCTGGACATGACGACTTTGGACACGTCAGTTCACAGCACTGTGACTGAACACACACCATCTTTACATGATCACACCAGCCAAGATTCTAGCATTGGGTGGAGCTGAGCGGCCGCAACAGTGGCTTCTGAGGGAAAGTCAGGGATGCAACCATGCTTCAGGAGGTGGTCCACACCCATGTGTATAGAGGTAGCACTGAAAGGTATTTTTAAAACCAATGCATAAAGTTGGGAATGGAAAAGTGGAAGGAATGGGGTGAATTTTTATTTATTTATGCATTAAGTTCTAAAACAATAAAAATTAAAAACTGATAGGCTTCCCTAGATATAGTCTTGTATGTGTGTGTACATGTATATATTTCAATCCATACATTAAAACGTGTATAATGTAAAGCTTGCACTTGTGTGAGTGTGTACTTGTATGTGTGTGTACTTAACCTGTGTGTAGCTAGAGGCTGACTTCAGGTATTTTCCTCTGTTGCACTCTCACTTAACCTGGCGTGTCACCATTGTAACTAGATCAGCTGGCTCCTCCAGTGTCTGCTCCTTCAGGGCTGGGGTCACAGGCATGTGTTCCACACTTGACTGTATTTACGTGGATGCTGGGGATAGGAACTCATGTCCTCATTATTGTTCAGAAATCGCTTTATCCATTGAGCCATCTCTTCAAGCCCCTACATGGCATTTTTATTATTCATGAAATTAGTCTTTGTAGTATTCAAAGTAGAGACTACAGCTAAAAGAAAATAACTACAATACAGTATTGTAGTTGTTACTGACTTCTTAAGGTTGTTTATGAAGATTTCATAAATTCTGAGTTCAGCCCTGATTTTCATATAATAGTTATTGTTAATATTTGCAACCTGGTCTCACTACGTAGCTATCGCTGGCCTTGAACTCAAAGAGCTCCACCTGACTGCTTCCCCAGTGTGAGGTTAAAGCCGTGCACCACCACACCACACTGACCTTCTTTCTGTTGTGACTGCGGATGGCACTTTCAAGGATGGGCTGTCCTCTCTGCAGTGTAAAGATACTCAGTGTGTTCTCTAGATTATTGTAGTAATCTTTAAGTCTGGGATGAAGACAGATGAATACTTACAGAAGGATGAAAGACCAGTGGGATTTAAAAAAAAAAACAAACTAGAACTAGATAAGCTTTGCTCTTGTGTCCCAGGAAGAGAGTTAAAGGTAGTGGAAATGTTTCCTGTTTAATTTCAGAACTTAGTGAAGTCGTCAGTTCAGTGTTGCTAACCTGGTTATTTATCTTACACAGCTGTCTTCTGTGTAATATTTCTTCTGTCACAAAGGATCTCATTACTGACATAAAAGCCTGCATCTGTCTTGTGCTGCACAGCCATATTCGTGTTCTCTACAGTGAGTTGAGTGAATTTCCCCCAAGGGTTTTCCTTAGGCAGCACCACACTCACTGGCAGTGAGACGATGCGCACAGTATTATTTTCATTTGGTCACATTTGCCTTTTTTCCCCCTTCCAGTGGACATCACTCTTTATCGAAATGGTTATCACGGGGATCTAAATGAGACCTTTTTTGTTGGAGATGTGGATGAAGGAGCACGGAAACTTGTCCAGACTACATATGAGTGCCTGATGCAAGCCATCGATGCAGGTCAGCTTCAGCATGACACCCTCCTGCACCACATCCCACCAGTGTTCAATGCATTTATTTTACTTATTTATTTCTTGGTTTTTCGAGACCGGGTTTCACTGTGTAACAGCCTTGGCTGTCCTGGAACTAGCTCTATAGACCAGGCTGGCTTTGAACTCACTCACAGAGTTCTACCTTCGGAGTACTGGGATTAAGGGCGTGTACCACCACTGTCCAGCCCCCCCGCATTTTCCTCTTTATTTGGCTGTTTTCACTTGCCTTGTGTTCTCATAGGAAATTAAAACAAGGATAGGGATTTGCAGGATGAGGATGGAGCTTCCGTGGTTTGCCTCCCTCTTTGCTTTTCATAGTGTCCTTGGTACTTGTAGGGTCTTTCTCTCTCTGCTATGTGTTAAGCCATATACAGATTGTGTATGTACTTAATTAGGTAGAATCATAGATTGTTCACTATTGCTAATTTGCTATTTTTTTCTACTAATATCTTAAAGATTCTTTCAAATTAGTTTTTTACCTGTATATACAGATGTACCTCCTTTAAAGCAATTTTAAAATTACACATATGTAGGTGTGCAAATAGGCACACAAGCCACTGTGCTTTTAGGGGTAAGAGGACAACTTTATATATTATTTAAATATAACATTTTTTTTGTATTTAAAAAAATGCAATTTTTTTTTTCTCTCTGTAAGTTCTGTTCCTTTAGAGAATCCTTATTGATACCCTTAGGTAAAGAGGATAAAAAAGTGTGTTTTCCATTTTCTTGTTTAGTGTTTGTTTTTAGAGAAAACAGAATGTGCTGTTTTTGACCTCTTGGTATTCTGCATGGCATTTTCCCTGTTTTGCATTAGTGGTGCTCCTGTGTTTGAATCAGCTTTGTCATTACTGACTATCTGGATTTTCTTGTGCCTGAATTTCCTCATCTCTATATTCAAACACTAAGGCACCATGTATACATACAAAGGTCCTTGCTTCATGGAAACCAACTGCTTAGTTAAGTGCTGCTCTTCCTCATGGTTTTTTTTTTTTTCTTCTTTTTTCCTTTTTCAGTGAAGCCTGGTGTTCGATACAGAGAGCTGGGAAATATCATTCAGAAACATGCCCAAGCAAATGGATTCTCAGTTGTTCGAAGCTATTGTGGGCATGGAATCCACAAACTTTTCCATACAGCCCCCAATGTGCCACACTATGCCAGTGAGTACTGTTGAGATAGTTTTGTATTCCCTGAAGGGATGTATTTGCTGTGAGTACACCCTTTCCCTCCTAGTGTCACCTGTTCAAACACAAGCCAAGTTGAAGCCTTTCTTACACGATAGTCTATAGGAGGTGTTTGGTCATGAAGGGATGATCCAGGTTCTGTTTCTTTCAACCCATCTTTTCTGGTCACCAGTCACCATGACATCATCTCCTAGTCAACAGATAATGTGTCAGGAAGGGAGGGAGCTGCTTGGAAGGATGTGCTTGGGAGCTGTAGTCTACCAGCCGGGGATGTGCATAAGTCACCTGTGTTTGTTCCAGTTTATAGGAATTGAATGACTTAATTATATCTAACTGCAAGGGAAGTAGGAAGTGTAACCTGACTGTGCACTCTAGGAGAGACCTAAATGGATGTGGTGATCTGTACATAGACTTGCTGTCACCCTTCTGGTTCCTTAGATGAAATCAGTTCATCCTAACTTGGTTTGCTGGTAATTCTTTGTGTATTATTTATTGGTTTAATAAAGGAGAATAGGTACTTATTTTAAGTCGAGAGCAGTATGGAAGAAAAACACAGGAAGTCTAAGACATTGTGTTCCAGAGATCTTTTCTCTGGGAGATTAACCATTAACAGGTACATCTGTTATTTGGTGTTAGAGATAAAAGCTGTCCATGACAGTGAGCAGCGGGAATTTAATGCATGTGACTGTATGCACTTACACAGTGTTTCTTCTCTCTCTCTGAACTTTTATGTAAACACTCAGGAATGTCTTTGTGTCATTTTTTCTCATCCTACATAATAGGAATGATAATATCCAGGAATTGTTAGGATTGAGTTGATACCTGGGAAGCACTTAGAGTTTGCCTGACACTCCTACCTAAAAAGTGACCTGATGTTTTAGAATGATGGTGACATGATATGTGTTATCACATGTGATGGTCACATCTCTACATCATCCCTCAGCTTTGTTTGTTGTTTATTGTGCCTGCGAGGCAAGCGCCACCACTGAGCTGCATCTGAGCCTCTGAGCCCGGCTTTCAGGAACTCCTCACACGGGCAGTTCCTTTGCTCAGGATTAGGAATCTAGTGAACAAATGCTTTGGGTTCTGTCTGCGTGGATTCCGTCTTTCTCCTGGGTCTAGTGCTTCTTACAGGAAGACTGAAGCAGTCGATCACTGGGTCCTGGAGATTAACTAAAGCCCGCCTGAGATTACTCTGCAGGTGGAGGGAGTCCTGACTACATGGTTTGAAGTGAGACCCACGCTGAATTTGGCTGTAGGTTTCTTTTGAGGGCAAGAAACAGACAGTATGAGGAAGAAAAGATGGGGGATTCTGACTGCACATGTTAGCATCTTTAGAAATATTTCTGGGAGAGCACTGTTAACCTAGATAGGACATAGCTGTTGAAATCCTGAACACACAGCAACCATGACTGCTCACATGGGGGTTGAGGAAGAAACTATTGTTTTAGTTTTTAATTTTGTAGTTTGTTTATTTATAAACATTAAAACCCATCTCTATTGCTGTGGAAGCAACCGGCAGCACAGCTTTAGATCCCTTCATACCTCTTGTTCTCTGCGGCACCACACAAGAATTTTAGCATTTTCTCTTTGGTAGACCGAGGGGAATGACTCCCTGTAAATCAGAAGTTGCAGGCCATTTTGAGAACAAGTTCATGATATTAGAAATGAAAAACCTAATTCTTACAGTTCTTAGTTGCTTTCTGCTTCCAAGGGTTCACGTGACTTTAAAAAGCAGATCTGTAGTGAGGGTACATTGGGGAGCCTAAAGTAGTAGGGGAGCAGTAAGGCTGGCTGTACACCAGGAGGGGGCTGAAATGGAAGTGTGTTGGTTGCTTGCCCGCCCAGCTGGAGTAGATACAGTTAGTATTTGTACAGTAGCAACTCAGTTGGGATGAATGCCTTTGACTGCAAAAGAACCTTGGAGCAACTGACATGTTTGCCCTCTGGTGGCCAGCCTGAGTAAATGCCATGTTTATTTAGCTGATACATTATCACTTTTTATGCTTTCATTTCTTTAAATTTAAACTTGTGCTCCATATTGGTGAGACTTTTCTGAAAAGACTGTTCCTATTTTTAAATTCTGACTTTGGAGACAAAGCAGGACCAGGCAGCCTTACTCATGTCTCATGGTGGTCCTAAAAATATTAGTTGTGAAGTTGACAAAAGGCAAAGTAAATATTTAGAATGTAAAGTGCAATTTGCTTTCATATAAAAAGAGATGTCTCCTTATCATTTAAACAAGTTGCCTATTCTGCAGTTTTAGTACCCTTTGAGAATGAGATAAAAGACTACTTACAGACCTTTCTGAAAGTTGTGTATTTGTTTCCTAGTGTGTATTCTGCGTATTCCATTATGTAACCTCCTCCCCTTCCTCAAAGATTTGAGAGGCTTCTGGCATATGGCACATAACACTCACACTTCCCTAAGTGGATGGGTGATGGGCAGTGGCATTCTGCCCCCCACCCCAACACACACACACGCGGAGTTCTGGGAATTACAGTGTGCTCCTCCACGCCCAGCACTGATTGCCTTTTCTAATCTCTGTGAACATAAAGACTTCTTTTCCACAGTGGTGACTGTATGTGAAGCCTAGCCTGTGGACATCCCTGTATTGTACCGCAGAAAGCCAAGCTGGAATACAGTCTGCCGCAGACAGGTGGTTAGTAGTGATGGCCTCTTTGCTGAATGACAGATTAAGAGAGAATTTAATGAAGGGGAGCTGCTGGAAATGTCAGTACTGTGTTCCTGCAAGCTGTTCAGTTCAGTGCTGTTGGGTTTTGGTGTCTTTTGAGACTTTCTTTTAATTTCAGAAAATAAGGCAGTTGGTGTGATGAAGTCAGGCCACGTGTTTACAATTGAGCCAATGATTTGTGAAGGTGAGTGTGTGTGTTCTTATACTCTATTTGTAACATTTCTCTTACATTTTTATATCTTTATTTATTTATTTTTTTAGTTTTTTATTGTTTTGATTTTTGGAAACACAGTTTCTCTGTATAACAGTCCTGACTGTCCTGGAACTTGCGTTGTAGATTAGGCTAGCCTCGAACTCACTGAGATCCACCTGTCTGCCTCCCCAAGTGCTTGGATTAAAGGCACGTGCCACCGCTGCCCGGCATGTCTTTTAAGTTTTGCAAGTATACACATAGTATGTAGAGCAGGCACTAAGTGGAGATTTGTTCTCTACCATGTGTGATGTGGGAACCAAATTTAGGCTGTCAGGCTGTTGACAAGCACCCTTATCTGCTGATATTCCAGACCTTGTAACATTTGCTAGATTTTTATTTGTTTTTGTTACCCATCAAATCAGTAGCTGGTTCTGCCTACCTCGTTTTGCTTCATTCTCCCCTTTGCATCCAAGGGTTTCTAAGAAGAAACTTTGAATGTGATAATTCTGCTGTCAGTAAGTATAAAGTACTTGACTGTGGTCCCTGTTCCTAGAGATCTTATTAAAGGAGAAGTTCTCATAATGCGGTTCCACATCAAGCCTCTGTAGCAGTTTTTGCCTGATGGAGGAGGGGAAGAGGAGACAGACACAGTTACACAAGTTAATTCCAGCTAATGAAGAGGGCAGTAGAATAGTAAGCAGATCCTTGAAGAGTCTAACTTGTCCAGGACACATAGCTGCTTATGTTGCCAGACTGATGAGCCATGCAGTCCTCCACAGTCAACATTCACAGCTGTGCTTTCCTGCAGCATCACAAGGAAGCACATCGCAGACACTGGTCTCTCGTGGCCATTCTCTCTGTTCCTCTGACAGTGCGGGCTGTCATGTGGGATCTTTGTGGTCAGCACTTAGCAGATTGTAACTGGGAAATACTTCTCGGAGTTCTTCATTCAACGTTAGTGCTGCTGACTGTTTTCTCTGAGCCCTCTGTTGAAGCACACCTTCCCAGACCCTCCAGCTCTGAAGACCCACGTGTGCCTCAGTGCCCAGAGGTCAGACTCATGCTCTATTTCTCTGGAGCCATCCACTTTGTTTTTGAAATAAGTCTCTCATTGGGACATGGGGCTTGCCAATTAGGCTAAGCTGGCTGCCAGCGAGTCCCAGGAGAGCTGTCTGTCGTAAGTCTTCCAGAACCTAACATTTTATATGGGTGCTAGGCATCAAACTCAGGGCCTCAGTGCTTTTAAAAGTGCTTTGCCAACGGGGCCATCGCTTCAGCCCTCTGATTTTTCTTAGCACATCAAAAAACCTATTTCTCAGGCTAGTTGGTACTGGTGCATGCTTTTAATCTTAGCACTCAGGAGGCAGAAGTGGCCAGATCTCTTGAGTTCGAGGCCAGCCTGGTCTACAGAGCTAGTTCCAGGACAACAGGGTTACACAGAGAAACCCTGTCTCAAAAAAAAACCAGAAACAAACAAACAAATAAATAAAAACCTTAGCCGGGCGGTGGTGGCGCACGCCTTTAATCCCAGCACTCGGGAGGCAGAGGCAGGCGGATCTCTGAGTTCGAGACCAGCCTGGTCTACAAGAGCTAGTTCCAGGACAGGCTCCAAATCCACAGAGAAACCCTGTCTCGAAAAACCAACCAACCAACCAAATAAATAAATAAAATAAAAACCTTATTTCTCTTTGCCCCTTTCTCTGGTTATAAGGACTTTATACTATAATCTGTCCCCAGCCATTTGCAGTTACGTTGGAGTGACATGCTGTGACAGTGCGGGATCTCATGCTCACTGTTCACTGAGGTAGTTGACTCTGTTAGTCTGGAAAGTTGCCAGTTCAAGTTTCTGCTCAGTTCTCTGGGGAGGAGTTTCCATGTGTTTGCTGAAAGGAAGTTTGATGTCTTTATTTTGGAAACGCCACCTAGATTTGAGAAATAGAAAAATGGTCAAATGCTACACTAAAGAAAACTGGACTTACTTGGTTAGTGAGTACTGCACATGGGGATGAAAAGGCTTTACCTGAAACAGCATTGAGGTGGATCTCGATGGTGGGTTCAGCTGCCTGTTTCCTCTCTTTGCTTTTTGAGACAGTTTCTCTGTGTAGCTTTGACAGTCTTGGAACTCACTGTGTAGATCAGGCTGACCTCATTCAGAGTTCTGCCTGCTTCTGCTTCCCAAGTGCTGGGAGTAAAGGTCTGCTAACCTAGAGACTGTGAGTGATGTGAATGACAAAACTAAGCAACTGTTTTTGCTTGTTTAAGGTGGATGGCAGGATGAAACCTGGCCAGATGGCTGGACTGCAGTGACGAGGGACGGAAAGCGATCGGCTCAGTTCGAGCACACCCTGCTGGTCACGGACACTGGCTGTGAAATTCTTACCCGGAGACTTGACAGCTCTCGGCCTCATTTCATGTCCCAGTTTTAATTCTCCCAAGATGCCTAATGTGTGAACATCATCTTGTACTGTGCGTTTTTATTGAAAGTACAGGAATGAAGAGCCTTTTAGAAGTCACTCAGTTTGTTTTGACTGTGGCTAAGAAGGGACTACAGCATTTTGTGTGTGTCCTCAGAGCTTTTTTGGGGGTCTGAAAAAGCTGAGAAGAATAAAGGAAACATTGCTTACTTCCTTCAGTCCCTAGCCTCACCCCCTCAGTTCTCTGTACTCTGTTTTCTTCTTTGTCCCTTGAGCGCTTTGACCCTGAATCTGTTTCTCATTGCTTTATCACTGCCACAGATGAGCTGCCAAGGGCCAGCTGCTTTCCAGGAGAGTGTTGAAGATGAGAGATCTTGAAACTTTAGCAACACATTGCTCCAGATTTGTAATTATATATTGGTATATATGGAAATATATATGCATACATTTTAAATTCCATATACGAAATTATTGAACACTTTATGACCTTTGGTCTGGGTTGATTCTGCTTTGACAGGATATCTGCTATCATAAGTGGATCCATAATTTGTTAGTGGTTAATTCCTGGTTGGGAATTGGACTCCACTCACCCTCGTGCTAATTATTTACCATTGTATGTGTGTAGGAAAGACCTCCTGCAGTGTGGACTCAGCGAGTGAATGGGAAGGCTCACTTGGGAGGTTGTCAGAGTGTAAGGTCTGGTGTGGTGAAGTGGCTGTGCGTCAGGCGGTGGCTGGCACTGCGGTCATTTCACAGCACACTGCTGTCTCAGACCTGTCTGGCCAGTGTGTGAGGTCAGAAACCCCTTTTCTTCAGAACCCTTCTTTTCTAAGGTTTCCCTCCGAAGTACTCAGAAGAGTGACAGTTGTCCTGTGGCAGGCAGATGACGGGGAGAAGAATTCCACAATGTCTCCAGGTGTCTGCACAGTCACGGGTGGCTCTGAGAGTTTTAGTAACGAACAGCAGTGAGAAAGGACTGAGTGCTCACGGACATGCTGCTGTCCTGTATCGCAAATGTCCCTCACTTCTGTAGATGAGAGCCTGTTGTCCAAATACAGGTGTGCGCAGTGGAGACACCAGATCATAAAGCTGTCATGAGAGTATCCTTGATTCCTGGGTATCTCATGACTTTATTGTAATATAATTTGATACCAGTGACACATACTTTAAGACATCATCTTTTCCAGAGTGCCTCAGACCTTATTGCTTTAAGAGAATGATAATGTTTTCATGACTTTAATGATTTAGCAAATTGATTGAATCTGGTGTAGACATCTGGGTGTGTGTTTAAAGTTTTTAATCAAATTGTAATATTTGTGAATGGAATGCTTTGTAATATGAATGTTAATATAATATGTAAAGGGAGATTAAAAGTTTGAATGATTATCCCACTTACTGTAGTTGCATTTGTTGGGATTTCAGAGGGAATTGATGGGATAAGACTAATTTCATCCACACTAAACTCATGACCATTGGAACATACATACCTTTTCAGGTATAATACTGTACCATAATTGCATGTTGTTTAATCCAGGAGTGTGGCAGCACCATTTGAGATGTAGCTGTATTATGAGAGCTTGTAAGGTCAAGAATATGGTACATTTAGGGGAGCAGTTTCTATTCTGACAGGATTAGTAAGTGGGGAGGTGTTAAGTTTATATTATTAGAAAATAAAGCTTCAGGAACGAAACCTTGGTGTAGTTTGTGAAAAGATTAGACACGCTTGTAGGAGTGCTTTCCTTGGTTTTATTTAAAAAAAAAAAAGAATGTGGGCTCTACTCCAATTATCTCCAGTTAATAGGTTTAGTTTACAAAACATCTACTTTGTACAACCACAGTTAATGTATTAGCTTTCTTTGTCCGTGCTAGGATTGAACTGGTGGCCTTGTATATAGTAGGCACATGCTCTTCTCTACGGTAACATACACAGTTTAACTTGTATGATGATCGTTCTTTATCCTCATGTTCGTCTTGCATTTCCTGTAGCTACAATTTAAAAGAAAACATGTTTGCCCTTGCCATCAGTGCTTATTTATTTATTTTAATTTTTATTTTTTAATTGCTGACAATTCCCAACAGAAGCAACCTAAGGGAAGATTTATTTGGGCTTACAGTTTAAAGGGACGTGATGCATCCTGGAAGAATGGCGTCACAGTAGAGCATCAACCGTGTGTCCTCAGGAAATAGTTGAGATTATGCTGGTGCGTGACTGGCTTTCTCCGTTTCCTGTTTGTATTCACTCTAGGACATTAGCCCACATGATGTTGCCATTTACGTTCAGCATGGTGGAAACACTCCAGATATTGCCATAAGTGTGTCTCCTAGGTGACTCCAAATCTAGTTATGTTGACAATAAAGATAAACGATCACATTCTTTATCTTTGTTTTATATTTTTGTGGATGAGTAGTTTAGAAACCCTTCAGCAGTGTGTATAATACTTGTCTCCCATGCGTTTTAAAGACAAAAAGGCTGGGGATTTGCTATTGTTACTTAATTACTGATTTCTAAATCACTTCTGGTTTGGTTGAATTTGAAAACAATGTTCTGCAAAAGTAGGTACACACCCATGATATATGTAAATGATCTCTTTTAAGAATGATTTAAGAATGTTTGCTTGATGTACAATCATGAGTACCAGTTTGTGATCACAGCACCCATGTAAAAGCCAGCTGTGTCCCCACACATGCCTGGAATCCCAGTAGTAAGGGAGATTGCTGGGGTTTGCTGACTGCCAGCCTAACTAGAAACCAGGGGCTCCAGGCTCAATGAGATGCTGCCTTGAAGGAACAGGGCAGAGTGGTGGAGAGGGACTCCTAATTTCTTTAGTCTCAGTGAAGGTGTGGAGAGGGACTCCTAATTTCTTTAGTCTCAGTGAAGGTGTGTATTTATACATAGTACACCTTACAGAATGTTTTGAAAATTTTACAGGAAAGTTGAAAGTACAGTGAAGTAGTTACCTATACCCAACTGTACAAATGTTGCCGCCTTTGCTTCCTTCCCCTAAGCTGGTCCTGGGATTGAATCCAGGGCTTTGTACAGAAGAAAAGGGTATTATACTTCAGCCTGTATTTCTTTCAGGATGCTTGTTCCAGGAGTATTACCGGTTGATAGAGTGTTGGACTAGCACACGAGGCTTGGCAGTTTAGTTCCCAGTAAGTACCTGCACCCCAGCAAAGGAGTCTATGTGATTGCAATTGTTCTACCAACGCGTTTTTTAACATTGGTGCATAATAAAAGTGTATACAGGCTCAGTTTCCCCCAAGTTTCTTCTGAGCACCCCACCCTGTTAGTGACCAGTAGAATAATTGTAGAATAATTCCCCTGCTCTTTGATTGTTGTAGGAAATTAACACTTGAAAAATTGTGTCATTTGCATATAAGTCTTAGTTCTCCTGAGGACATGCTGAGGAGAAATGCTGTGACAGAAGACTTCATGGATGTCACTCTGCTTTCATTACAGCCCGTATGAATTGTCAGAGTTTTCCAGCGCTCGATCACTCTGTTCCTATTTCACTCTGACTTTTTTAAACAAGTAGATTGGAAGCTGCTTGGAGACTATGGATATCATGTTCACACAATGACTTTAGCATTCATATCCTTGCCTGAATCCACTGTTTGCTTGCATTTGCTCTGCAATTTGGATTTCCCAAATAGAGTATTTCATTTGCATGAACATTTTACAGAGAAGCACTTCTCAGATGTATCAACCCTCAGCATTTATTAGCTGACAGTCCACTGCTCTGCCCTTAGCAATATCACTATTAGCTTATAGTTTTTTTTATTTTTTTAAATTTTGGCAGGGGCAGGTTGGACACAGGCTTTCTGTGTAGCCTTGGCTGTCCTAGAACTTGTTCTGACTCAAGAGATCTGCCTTCCTCTTATAGGATAAGGGCACTCGCCACCATCGCCAGGCTAGAGTCTTATTTAAGTAACTTTTTTTAAAATGAGAATTTGATACAATGTATTTTGGGTCACACCCCTCTCCTCCCACCTCATTACCAGATCCACCTTCATCTTCCTACTCCCCCAACTTTGTGTTTTCTTCCACTTTAAACTCATTGAGTCTAATTTGTGTTGCTGCTCCGAGTGGAGGCCTGACTTAGAATGTGAGCACAGGGGTCATGTCATAAGAGCTTGTTGGCTAGGGATGGAACTTTATGTTTGTCTTCACGCTGGGACGTCTTTCTTGATCATGTGATGTCTTGTGCATGGTGTCACAAATTTCTATGAGTTCATATGTGCAGCTTGTGTCTGGGAAAGTTGGCCGGAAATCATCCACCACCTTTGGCTCTTACAATCGTTCTACCCCATCTTCCACAAAGTCTCTGAGCCTTGGAGGGGTGTGAAGTATACATCTCATTTAGGGTTAGCAATCCAGTTTTTCTCTGCATGTTGACCAGCTGAGCATCTGTTAATTGCCATCTACTGAAAGAAATTTCTGTGAAGGCAGTTGAGAAATCCCTATGTATAGCTTTTAAAAGAAGATGGGTAACGCTTTAACTTGGCAAACTTGGGTGTTTTCTTGAGTGCTAACGCTCTCAACCCTGTTACTCTTGTTCCACATTCCCCACCCAACCCCCAGAACAAACAAGCCAAAGATGCTTGTATGCATCTTCTTTGTACCAGACTGGTAAGCACATTTGTACTATGGTGTTTTGAGAGAAGCGCACGACCAAGTACTAGGGATCCAATTTGAACTGTGTGGCTAGGGAACAGATTACACCCACATGCACTGACATCACAGCTTAGCAACAGCTTACAGGACAATGGGACTGAAGCGAATTTGCATTATTGGTAGCGGGGTGGACTCTTAAGTGTTTCAACTCAAATCAGTACTGGAGCCCTAAGTGAGAGGACAGGTCATGCTTCTGAGCATTCTGCAGCCATCACAGCATGGCCTCGCTTTGGGCTATGGGAGTAGCTGTGTACACGTTTAGGCAGGAGATGATCCTGTGGAGCATGCCCTTCCTTGGCTTGCGGTATTTACACGTGCAGCTGTCAGTGTCCTGCTGCACTGTTCTGTTCCAATTCTACCAAAAGAAGCCCTATGAGCAGGCAAGGCTGACTTCACCTGGCCACTTGGTTGTCAACACAGTTCAAGGATGTATTACCAAACTAGCTGTCTAAATAAACTTAACAAGTTTACTGACTGCTTGGTAGTCTATGTTTCTAATCGGTATTTGCAGACAAAGAATATTCTAATCTTGGCTTGTTAACTAAACCTATGTGGATGAATTAAGAATTAGCCTTTCTTTTGGGTTAGCATTGTTTCTAGACAGCATACTGGGCGGCCTAAAGAGAGACGACAAGATGTTCAATTTACTCACAAATGCAGAAAGTATTTTTATTATGTTAAAATATTTCTTGAGCAGCAATTATGTACGTGAAGAGTTAAAAAAACTGACTTGTGATTATTTGCCTTGTCTTTGATTAGAGACATGATTACACACACTCCTAGTAGCTTCTGAAGCAGATCTGTCAGTCTATTCTCTTCCGATCACAGGAACGAGTACAGGAAGGACAGTGTTCTCTTCTGAACTTACATCTTTAGAACGGTTCGAATGCTGTGAAACAGAGCAAAAAGAATAAAATTTGAAAGATGAACCAAAAAAAAATCACATTTATTTATTCTGTGTGTATGTATATGTGTGCACCCTGGCATGTGTGTGGAGATCAGTTCTCTTCTATCACATGGGTAATGGGGACTGAACTCATGTCACTGGGCTTGACAGCAGGCACCTGCTCCCTCTGAGCCATGAAGGATGACCACTGATGTTCCATTTATTCCGCTCATCCCTCCCACTTTAAGTGTCAGCTGAACTGAAAGCTCACCTTTTCCCCGAGTGCATCAGGTCGAAGCCTTTGTTGATTTGGTCGAAGGATAGAGTGTCAGTTACAAATTCGTCAACTTTTATCTTTTTTGACATATATTCAGACACCAGCTTTGGGACACTCTCTACACTCTTCCATCCTAAAAGAAACCACATTCTTAAGGATAAGTTTATGCAACAAGTTTCTGCAGTGTATTTAATTGCATTCCTCTCCTGGGTGACGCCCAGACAGTTCAGAGGTTACATGGATTCAAGGGGAACGAAACCTTCTAGAACTGCTGTGGAGCAGAGGAAGAGTCAGACACATCCTTAGCTGTGAAAAAGTGAACACTTTAGAGTTAATTGTTCTTTTCCAATTTTAGGGTTACTAAACACTGGAATGGATGACACAGGCCTGAAAAAACAGCCACAGTGGAGGTTGAGGCAGGAGGGATTACAAGTTCAAGGTCAGCCTGGTCACCCCTGCCTCAAAAACAGTTTATAATTCTGCTGGAGAGTACTTGCCTAGCTACTGTGGATTCACAGGCCCTTTCAAATCCAGCTCCTGGAATACGGTGCCCCCAGGAGCACATGCCAGTTAAATAAATAGTTCCAAGATATGAGAATCAGTCAAACTGACATCTTCTAAGGTAAACAGTATAATCATAAGAAAATTTTGGCCATGCCCTCATTTTAGCATAGTTTTCAAGGCTTTTATTCTGGGTTTCAAAAAAGTTGATACAATACATGGGATCTCAACACACATTCTCTTAAACAGCGTTCAAAATGCCTGGGATATTTTCCCCCTAATAAGGATGGTAGGATAGGATTGTTCATTGAGTTTTTTTGAAAGCCTGTTAAGAACTATGTTAAGTCATTCATTCATAATAGTTGGGCTGTGAGACATGTTTTGATATTTCTCCCCAGCTGAGCACCACAAAAAGACTTTACCCAACCTTCTACTCATAGTTAGATAATGCCAAATGACTAAATCCCTCCTAGGACTACACCAGGGGAAAATGATCAGTTTGGTAGCTTTTAATTTTGCTAAAAAGTTTCGTCACAAATTTTAGTTTAGGATCACGTATTGGTTACTGCTGAAACTAGTGTTACTCAGAAAGAAGTCTGACCACATAAAGTGATGGCTGCATTCTCTAAGAAAGGAGTATTAAAAAGGACACCTAAATCCACACAAGAAACCCTGGGCAGTTTACCCAGCCTGCCTTCAACCTCTTGCTCATTAATTCTTGCCCTCTCTCGTTTCTTTTTTCTTTTCTAAAGACTGGGTCTCACTGTGTATTTCTGGCTGTCCTGCAACTCACTATGTACACCAGGCTGCCTTCCACCTGCCCCTGCCTCCCGAATGGAATTAAAGGCTGTACCACTACACCTGGCTCTTGCTCTTCGAAGTCGTGTTTTGTTTGGCTCTCCTTACTTAATTAAGAAGCTGAATGCCTCCCCAGCACCAGCGGCCAATACTGACTCTAAAAGTCTCTTCAGGTCTCCCGTGAAACAAGAAAGAACTACAGCCAGATGATTTGTGTTAACACAGGAAATGAGACTGTGATTTAAATTTTGCCAATGGAAGCAGGAGAGAAAATCTACTTGTCCACTGCGTTACCTCCAAAGGCAGTGCCTTTCCATGTGCGTCCTGTCACCAGCTGGAACGGGCGAGTGGCGATTTCTTCTCCTGAAGCAGCTACGCCAACCACCACACTGACTCCCCAGCCTTTGTGCACCCCCTCGAGGGCTGCTCTCTGCAAGCACAGAGATAAAACACAATCACAGGCGTCCATAAACTGCACCAACACTGCCCTTTCCTCCAGAAACCCTAGTGGGGGAAAGGGTGACACAGCTGTTTTACAAAATGGCAACGAGTTCTCAAACTTAATGTTCAGTAATTTTAATTTTACTGAGCAATTAAATTTCAACAAGTACCTTTAAAAAATTAACCTGACTGTAAGAAAATTGAACAAATAGAAAGCTATTGCTTTCTTTTTAAATTTTCTATCCTATAACCACAGAGAAAATGAATGAATCTAGACTGCTTCTCTCGCATGAGTTATAAAAACCAACTACAAAAAGACCTGAGACTTTCAAACTACTACAAGAAAACGTAAGGGAAATACTTAGACATTGGGACAGGGAACATTTCTTTTGGGTAAGATCAACAACACAGGAAGTGAAAGCAAAGATAAACAGATTGAGCAGAGTAAATAAAAGAGACTTCTGCACAGCAGTGAACAGCAGAGTGTAGACGCAGATCACAAATCATTTGTAAAATTACAAGAAACCCCTAAAAACCCAAGAACAAAAAGCCAAACAACCTGGCCTCAAGGGATATAAAAGGACATTTCTCCAAAGCAGACACAGATGGCAGATACGAGAAAAGATGTTCAGCATCACTGGTCACTACTGAGACTCAGAACTACAACAGAGCACCTCACTCCAGTAAGAAGGACAGAAAGGTCACAAAGGACAGGAGGAGGAGCAGGATCTGTCTGAGCTGTACACCCCTCTGGCCTCAGCTCGCTCATTAGCTGTAGAAAATGATTAAGGTAATCACTTACTGTGATTGCTTTTTCTTGGGGTAGCGGGGATGATCAAACCCAGTCCCACCTAGGAAGAACCAAAAAAGGCCAGTAGAGAATCCAAACGAGGGAGAAAGGCTTAAATAGATTTCTCAAGCTTCTAGGATTCGGATTCCAGCAGAAGGGAATTATATGACAAGGGAGAACAGGTAACTAAGATGGTGCAGGTGGGGATTGTGGCTCCAACAGGGATGATGGTTTTTGGAGGAGGGGAAAAACAGAAAGGAGAGGTGGAAATGTGCCATCAGCTCTCAGTAACTTTGGAGAAGGTCCAAAAAGAGCATAGCTCTGCAAGCGTCTGTGACAATGTGAAGTCCAAGGAGGTAAGAAAGGAGCTGCTGAGAGTGTGGCCTCAAGTGCCCAGGCCCTGGGATGCAAATCAGGATTCATAGTAGGACAGGGACAGGCTCGGCAAATTCAGTCTGTGTGCATGAAGTGCCAGGGTCACAAGGGACAGACCAATGCTGCCAGGGAAGAAAGAAGGCTCAAGGAGAGATTCTAGAAGTTCATCTTGAAAATGAAATATGGCTAGAAGGTAACACTGGTGATGGAGACCAAGGACTCGGATTGGAGCCAGGGGTGCTGTTAGATTAGAAAGACGATGTTATTTTTCATTTTGACTTGATGAGAAGACCTGTAATGTGCGCCACCAACACAGCTTCCAAAAGCCAATGCCCACTCTTCACAACTGATTCAGTCATCACCTCGTCCAAGTCAGACAGGCACCAAGGAGACAGACGGTTAACTAAATGGAGCCACGCGAACACATCAGAAACACGCCAATACACATGCAAAGGCCTCATCAAATTAAAAGCTCAGCTTCCTAAGAGTGACTTCCTCTTCATAAACTCACTTCCCAAGAGGACGGGAGAGAATGATGAGACAGATTAGGGAGAACTGGGGGACTGAAAAAGAATGGTGCAGCCCCATGTTTGCTGCAGCACAGCCCAAGTGTTTGCCAGCTGCTATTTGTACTTAACACAGCGGACAATCTTGCTGTTTTCCCCCATTTAGGCAGACGTAAACAGTGCACAAAGGATTGATCATTGTCTGGTGATCCATCAACGTGCACGCTTTATGCTTTTAGATATCAGTTTGAAAATAAAAGTAAACCCAAACTCAAAAAGATTTTAGGGCTGGACAGATAGCTCAGTGGTTAAGAGCACGTTTTGCTCTTACAGAGGACCAGATTTCAGATCCCAGCACCCTCGAGGTGGTTCCCAACCATTCACAACTCCACTTCTTGAAGATCCAATGCTCTCTTCTGACTTTGTGAGCACCAAACATACATGTCGTATGCATACATACTCACAGGCAAAACATTCATGCACATAAATCTAAAAAATAATAGTGTAAGAAGCTGTCAAAAGTAACTGTAAGAAATTCACTATTTAATGTTACCACTGCCTGTGAGAATCTGCATCCTCTGCTCAGGTTACCCGTGTCTGTGAGAATCTGCATCCTCTGCTCAGGTTACCCGTGTCTGTGAGAATCTGCATCCTCTGCTCAGGTTACCCGTGTCTGTGAGAATCTGCATCCTCTGCTCAGGTTACCCGTGTCTGTGAGAATCTGCATCCTCTGCTCAGGTTAGCATGTCAGGATGTTTGTGCATATCCAATTTCAAAGCTCATACTCTCCACACTATTTAGCTTTTCATTTCCTGAGATAAGCAGGTAACATATACTCAAAAGGCAAAGAAATATAATTTTTTTCGTTTATCTTTCCCCTTGACAAACTTTATTTTTTTTTTTGGTTTTTCAAGACAGTGTTTCTCTGTGGCTTTCGGAGCCTGTCCTGGAACTCAGTCTGTAGACCAGGCTGGCCTTGAGCTCACAGAGATCCACCTGCCTCTGCCTCCCAAGTGCTGGGATTAAAGGCGTGCTCCTCCACCACCTTTGGCTTCCCTTTCCAAACTTCTATCATTTTCCACTCAAATAGTTCCAAGTAGTTCAAGAAGCTATTACCATCCTCTGCTTTCTTTAGAATTCCTATCAAAGCGGTTCCTTCCAAAACAAAACAATCTTTGATCTTCAGCAAACTGCATTTTAAAAAAGTGTTGTAAGCACAAAAGGAGAAGGCACGCACACTCACCATGACCTTCACGTTGCCGATGCACTCAAAAGAGTAATCTACACCGCCATCTGTCATCTCAATGAGTACTTCCTGGATGGGTTTATTGAAATCCTGGGGGTTAATACATTCAGAGGCTCCAAATTCTTTGGCCTTTGGGAATTTATCTTTATTGATGTCGATACCAATGATCCGGGATGCACCAGCCACTTTACAGCCCATGATCACTGCCAATCCAACTCCGCCCAGGCCAAAGATGGCACAGGTAGAACCAGGCTCCACCTACATCAAAAGACAGTAAGCAGCATGCCAAGAGTCACGGCCTCACAGGACAGCCACTGTCTCAGCAATGTCTCTCTGAATTAAGGCAGAAGCCAAAGCCCAGTCCAGTCTCTTACCTTGGCAGTGTTCAGAGCAGCACCGTAGCCAGTTGAAATGCCACATCCGAGAAGGCAGACTTTATCCAAAGGTGCTGAAGGATCAATTTTAGCAACAGAGATGTCAGCCACAACTGTGTATTCAGAAAATGTGCTGGTTCCCATGAAATGAAAAAGAGACTTTCCTTTGCAGGTAAATCTGCTAGTGCCATCTGGCATTAATCCTTTCCCCTGAGTGACTCTAGAGAGAAGGAAAAGGAAAATGAAAAGAGAAGGGCAGACTCATTTCCTTAACTCTATCAAAAAAAAAAAATCAGTTTCAAATATAATGACCAGCAAATACTCAGAAAGATATACTAGGACAAACCCCCTAACTTTTAATGCAGTGGTTGTCAACCTTCCTAAATGCTGTGTGTGACCCTTTAATGTGGTAACCCCAACCATAAAATTACTTTGCTGCTACTTCATAATTGTAATTTTGCTACTGTTATGAATTGTAATGTAAATCTCTAACATTCAGGATATCTGACGTCTAACTATTATGAAAGGGTCATTTGACCCCCACGGGGGTTGTGACCCAGAGGTTGAGAACCACCAGTCTGATTCATTCATTAACAACTGCCCACGTTCCAACAGCTTACTAGATAAACCTACAACGACTGTGACCGTCCTCAGCTTCAGGATCCTCGTGGGGTCTGCATGCCGTGAGCACTGTGTCCACCTATGTTCCTATCTCAGTTAAGTTGCGCTATTGGAACTGAACTTATTTTAACAGGTTCAACTTCTGTGACGCTATTTTTAAATTTTATAAACACCCAGAAGCAAATAAAGTTTCATAAGAATTTATACAAGACACTCCAAAACAATTATCCAACTCATCTAGTGAAAAACAGAGGCATCTCCATAGGGCTTCAACAGGGTAACACTTCTCAAGGATCTGAGTCCTACCCCACCTTTTTTTGAGACAGGACTTCACTATCTAACCCTGGCTGACCTTGAGGGCGCTCTGCAGACCAGGGTGTTCACAAACTCAGAGATCCACCTGCATCTGCCTCTTGAGTGCTGAGATTAAAGATGTGCACCACCACATCTGGCCTTTCTCTTTGACTGTGATCGATTACCACTAAGGGGAAAATCAAACAAGCAAAATGACCCCCAGAACAACTCCCAAACTCCATTATCTTACAACAGACAAGAACTAGCACTTGCTTAGGAGTAAGGCTCAGCCAGATGTGGTGGCCCTGAGCCGCTGGATGAAGTGTTGCTTCTGGTGCCTCACTGCACAGTGCAGAGCAGCAGCAGCAGCATCTTCCTTGTAGATTATTGCTACAAAAATCTGAACGTATGGCAAGAAAAGCATTAACACTGTGACCAATGGTGTGAGGGTTCAGTGTGTGTGTGTAGGTCAGAGGACAACCTTGAGGTTGCTCTTAGTCTCCCTCTTTGAGACAGGGTCTCTTAGCTACTGTGTTAGATGGGCGAGTTGATCTAATGATTGTCATGTCTCCTTTTATCTCCCTGTGTGGGAGGTCCTTCTGTACATGTGTGTAACATGAGAGCCTGCTTGTTGAGGTTTCTGTCCTGCCCAGTTCACACAGCCGGCAAGTCCCAAAGAAAATCACACAGAGGGCTCCATTAAGTTATAAACTGATTGGCCCATTAGCTCAGGCTTTGTATTAGCTCTTATAACGTATATTAACTTATCATCCATTATCCTTATCTATGTTAGCCACATGGCTCAGTACCTTTTACAGTGGGGCAGGTCACATCTTGCTTCTTCCATGGTCTGGGCAGGACTGGGGAAAGACCTTCCTTATTTCCAGAATACTCCTGTTCTCATTGCCTCACCTCTACTTCCTGTCTGATTTTCCCGCCTATACTTCCTGCCTGGATATCAGCCAATCAGGGTTTATTTAAAATATAACTGACAGAATATAGATGATTGTCCCGCACCACATGTGTTGCTTTTATTGGTTAATGAATAAAGAAACTGACTTGGCCTGAACTTGGGTAGAACAGAGTTAGGAGGGGAAAACTATACTGAATGCTGGGAGAAAGAAGGTGGAGTCAGGGAGAAGCCATGTAACCCCACTGGAGACAGATGCCGGATCTTTACCTGGTAAGCACAGCCAAGTGGTGATACACAGATTAATAGAAATGGGTTAAATTAAGATGTAAGAATTAGCCAATAAGAAGCTAGAGCTAATGGGTCAAGAAGTGATTTAATTAATACAGTTTCTGTGTGATCCAGAGCAGCAGGAAACAAACAAGTGGCCCTCCTTCTACATTTCCCTAAGAGCATGCTGGGATTACACAATTGTGCAACTGCTTTGATGTGGTTTGCACAATACTGCAGCTGGCTTTGATGTGGTTTCAGGGGATCTGATTTTTCCCAACTGAGCCATTGTCTCAGCCTCAATATTTATCATTTCTAATAAACACAATAACCTGATACTAAGATAAATATTTTGAAATATATACATGAATAAATACACAAATTAGAAAATAGGTCTTCTATACATTGTTGTAGGAATATAAACTCTTCCATTCACATTGGAAAGCTGTGTGTACTTCTCATATCTTAGCCACTCAAACCGGACTCCTCCTGGAGAAAGTAGCGTACATACCCAACACAAAACAGGTAAGAATGTAGCACTAATTTCAACAGCCCTCCCTGGTATGACCTAGTGTCCACCACTGCTATCTGGAGTGGAATATGACAGAACAACACAAAAGCAGACAGGCATGTAGGAACTTGTACACTGCGCAGAGGCACAAACGGAGGAAATGCGACAGCACATGCCTCGTGATTCAACTACACAAAGTTACAGGAAAGCTGCCAGGACAGTGGTGACCTCTGCAGGAGTCAGGTATTGGTCTAAGGACACAAGGAGCACAGATGGGTGCTGGTAGAGATTGCTACCTGTACTGGGAGAAGGGTTTATCCAGGCCGTATGTACACATGTAAACACTCACTGGGCTGCACAATTTGTGTACCATGAGCACTGTATTAATGTCTGTTCTAAAGGCAACAAATGCCAGGCATGGTGGCACACGTGTTTAATCCCAGCACTTGGGAGGCAGAGGCAGGTGGATCTCTATGAGGTTAAGGCTAGCCTGGTCTACAGAGTGAGTTCCAGAACAGTCAGGGCTATACAGAGAAACCCTGTCTAGAAAAAACAAAAGAGGCAACAAAGAAAACAAGATCTAAGCCTCTCAAAGGGTCCTCAAGTGGTGTGCCTCACCTCACCACAGAACTACCCTTTCTGTGTCAAAGGGTTTGTTATCTCCTTTAGGTTCACACAACCCTCCTGAGGTAGCTTTTATTACTCTGATTCAATGGGCCATAAAGCAGCTCATAAAAAGGGCTTCATTTCACTTTAAAAATACATGTCTTTGCTTGCAAATTTACCTGCCTTTTACAGAAAGAGAATGTATTCAGAAACTCTGACCCATCTACCTCCACCATCCTTTTGTGGCTCTTTGAAAGGAGGCTACAGACATCTGTAGTCTGGGCTGTGACTCTTGTGACCTCCTGTCTCCATTTCCTGAGTGTTGACCAACAGGCGCTGAATAAGTCACTACACAAATACTTGCTGTGACCTATTATTTTTTGTGTGTATGGGTGTTTTGCATGTGTGTGTTTATATGTAGGTATGTACATACACCATGTGTGTGACTAGTACTCCAAGGCCAGAAGAGGGCATCAGTTCCCTTGGAACTGGAGTTAGACGGTTGTGAGCCACCATGTAGGTGTCAGGAATCAAACCTGGGTCCTCTGGAAGAGCAGCTAGTACAAGTGCTTTGACCACTGAGCCATCTCTGTAGCACCATTCTTACTGCTAATAAGATCTCTTATTGTAAGACTGTATTAATAGAGGGCTCGGGAGATGGCTCAGCAGTTAAAAGCACTTACTGTGCAAGCATGCAGATCTGAGTTCAAAGTGCAGAATTCATGTGAAACCCAGGCCTGACCCTTATGTTGTAACCTTTAGTGTGGGGGTGGGTGGGTGGATTTGGGGAGGAGTCAGGCAGACCCAGGAGCTGTGGCCAGCCAGCACAGCTGAAATGGAGAGCTTCAGTGTAAGAGACCCTGTCTCAAAGGAATAGGGTAGGGAAGTTGTACTAACAGTTTCCTCTTAAATTGAAACATTTCATCCTGCAAGGAAGCTCCTTAAATAGGAAGGTAAACAAGTCAAAATAGCTTCAGGAAGTCCTAGAAACTAACCAGATTCACGATGTCCCTTGCCAGAGTAAGGGTCCCCTTCAGACATGAGAGCCAAGCTGCAAAGAAGACTCTTAGAGCAGGCATAGACCAACTGAGGCACTTGGAAAGGACAGCCTCTAACCTGCAGGCTGTGCAGTGTGCTCCGGGTTCCCAGCCTTTGTGAGTTGTCACCTGTGCTGGGATAGGCTTTGGGAATGCAACTATCTTTGAGTATTTCTGTTCCTGTAAGTGATCCCTCACCCATATCCTTGTAAATAACCCCAATAAAACTCATGGTTCACCAAGCTGGACTTCGGTGGTATTTGTATTTTGGTCTGTTGTGGGCTCCCTATGTGGGGTAAGTAGACATATACATGTTATATCTTCCCAAGAAAAGTTTGTCATTTAACAGGGAGGAAGATGAAGGTGGGTTGTGAGCTCTCTGATTTCCTGCTGTGACCCCTGCAAGTGCAACAGACAGACACATAGTACGTGCACACGCATTAGCTTTTTAAAAGAGCTATACATAGGTCGGGCGGTGGTGGTGCACGCCTTTAATCCCCAGCACTCGGGAGGCAGAGGCAGGCGGATCTTTGTGAGTTCGAGGCCAGCCTGGTCTATAAGAGCTAGTTCCAGTGTAGGCTCCAAAGCCACAGAGAAACCCTGTCTCAAAAAACCAAAAAAAGAAAAAAACAAAAACAAGCAAACCAAAAAGAGCTATATATATTTTTAAAAAGATACTAACCTTATCTTCTGGCAAAGGTTTGTTTTAGGATTCAGACAAAATTTGCATTCTCCACACTGTGGGATGTAAAGTGGGATGACAGTGTCACCTAGGAAACAAATGTGACATTATTATCCTGAATGGTGCGGCTGGCTCTAAGTGAACACAGCAGTTTTCTTGATTCCGTCAGCTGACGCAAGCCTGGAAACAGCTAGAAACGTTATCTAAGGAGCGTGGTTCAGACACTGGCCAGCCATGCGCAGAAAGGAAAGCTTCAAAGTTTTTGATCTAAATGAAACTCTCAATTGGAGGTTAAAGAGGTCGATATGTCTCAAAACCACCAATTCATTGACAAATCCCTATAAATTCTTGCTTAACTTGCCAAAACTGCTTTTGGTAATGTACTTAAGACAGTTTCAAATGAAAAGCAGTCTGCTAAATCAAAGAGGAAAAAAATGAATCCAAATACTTGTGCTTCCAAAATAAGTGAAATTAACTGACAACTGATGACCTGCTCAGAAATAGATGTATAGTTAATCAGTACCACTCCCACAGAAACAAGTCAAAATCATGAGTGGATCAGATGCCTTCCTTACCTGCCTTCACCTTAGTGACCCCTTCACCAACGCTTTCCACAATCCCAGCGCCTTCATGTCCCAAGACCACTGGGAAACACCCCTCAGGATCAGCTCCACTCAGGGTATAGGCATCGGTGTGGCAAATGGCAGTGGCGATGATCTACCAGGATGGCAAGAGAAAAAGCACCTAAGTGTGCACATGCAGCTGGAGACAGCACACTTTGTAAATTTTTGTAATTGTACTTCTCTAAAATTAGCATGTTTATAATTCTTAGACGTGGCAGGCTTCTTGGTATTAATAAACATGGCGGTGTGTTAATATTCAGGAAGGTGTGACATAGCTGTTTTCCTTTTTGATATGAGCAAGCAGAGGTAAAGCTGATGGCTTCCCAGCACTGTGCCTTCAGTTATAAAGAGGATCAAAACAGCCGGCGCCACCTCACTGCCGGCTTCCTAACTTGGAATGTAATCCCTAAGACGACATTATTTCTGAGAGGTGTCTGCCAAACTCAGAGCTATAGTGGAATGGAGTCTTTTGGCAGACATACACAATTTCTACTCAAACTAGGTGTGTGTGTGTGCGTGTGTGTGGTGGTGGTGGTGGTGTAATTAACTGTTCTGTTCCTTTAAGGGACAAGCCACACCCATTCCCTCGCAGCTTGCAGCCTTGGTCTTCTCCATCTTCCTCTGGAAGAGGCAGCTTCTGCCTCCTCCCACTTCTTCTCTTCCCCCCTTCTCTCTCTCTTTCCCCTTTTCCCTTCCCCTCCATTACCCACCTAATAAATGTCCAACTTCACTCTGCATGGTTTGTCTGTCTCTCTTGCCTGCCTGCCGCCCACATGGCTAGCCGCCAGGGACCAGTCACCTTTGGAGACCTGCTGCATGGTCTGGTGCCCCGGCCCTGCATTGGACTGGCTGCTCTCGGGACCTCTGCTCCCTGCCTGCCGGGGATCCTGCAGCAAGCTACTTGGGGATCCACAGCAATTTTTAATAATCCAATACGGGGGTGGGGGCAGTGAAAAGATGGCTCAGCGACTTGGAGATGATCCGGTTTGTGGGTTTCAGCACCCACATTAGGTGGCTCACAACTACCTGCAACTCCCCTGGGCTCCAGCACCCTCTGGTCTCCTCAGGTTCCTGCATGCACCTGGCACACAGAAACTCAGAGGTACATCAACATATACATTAAAGAAAAAAAATCAATTAAAGGAAAAATCACTTTTTACCCAAAACCAGTACAGATCAGAGGGTTAAACAAAGTTTTATGTCAAGAAGTCAAAGGTCTCTCGGGAATGCTGTCTTCTGCTTCTCTCCAGGGGTAACTTCTTTCCTTAGCCACAGCGACAGGTAAGGAGCAGGGGACTAATGAACCTACTGAACCCTGGCCTTGTCTACCAGGGGCAGAGCATTTTAACGCTCTCCAGGCAAGAGAACTTTGTTTATTGCTCTAATCAATCAAGAACCTTTCCCCAGTTTTCTGGAAGCAAACCTGAAGATTGAGTCTATTCTTTGACGTAATGCACCACACTGTGAGTTATGGGATTAGCAGGAAGGAGAGGATCATATAAAGCTGCCTTAAACCCAAACCATAAAAAGTTGTATCACTGTAGTCCACAGATCCAGAGGCGTGGCTTCTCAGCCCCGGAGCAAATACAAAATGATGGCGAGGGCTGCTTCTAGGGAGACAGGTGAGAGGACTGTGTGATTCCGTGGCTGGAAGGCTTCCGATGCCTTCTCCTGGACACCGCCCTTTGGGTTCATCCTCTACAGCCTCAGGTCTACTCCTCTCTCCAGAGACTAATGGCACGCTTCTTCCCACAGAGCCTTGCAGTAACATTACCTTAATTCGAACTTCATGAGCCCTGGGAGGTGCCACTTCGATTTCCTCTATGGAGAGAGGCTTTCCAGCCTCCCAGGCGACTGCAGCCTTGCATCTGATTACCTGAAGTGGGGGGAAAGGCAGTAAACAGTTAATAATTCCTCGACAGGCAACTCAGATACTAATGACTGCTAACGCTAGAGTGTACCAGGGCCGGGGAGATGGTTCAGCGGGTAAAGGTCCTGTTTTGCAGACATGAGGACCAGAGCTCAGCTCCACTGCATGCTTGCATGCAGTGGCCTGTCTGTAATTCCAGCACTCAGATGGTAGCTAGGGGATCCTCAGAGCAAGCTGGCTGGCTAGACTACCTGTGCTGGCGAGAGCGACAGAAGAAGACTCCTGATGTCAGCCTCAGCCCGTCACATGCCCACATGTGAACATGCATAATCACTCACACACACTACACACTGAGACACACACAAAACTAAATGAAGTGAACATGTTCACAGAAAACGTATACCTCTGCGTGAAATGGAGAATTGTTTTTTAGGTTTCACATAAGTAATATACTTAAAAATATATAATTGAAGGGCCAGGGATAGTGATGCAAACCTTTAGTCCAGCACTTAAGAGTAGGTGGATCTCTAAGAGTTCGAGGCCAGTCTGGTCTCGAGTTGCAGGACAGGCAGGGCTACATAGAAAGATCCTATCTCAAACCTTCCCTGGAAATCACTAGCACACATGCATGCATGCACACATA
Organism: Dicrostonyx torquatus; assembly: GCA_028555095.1. Lineage (NCBI taxonomy): Eukaryota > Metazoa > Chordata > Mammalia > Rodentia > Cricetidae > Dicrostonyx > Dicrostonyx torquatus. The sequence continues at coordinate 3,218,192 of JAQHUG010000219.1, forward strand.
TATTTCCCTGGAAAGCCACCAGCACACACGCACGCATGCACACGTATATTTCCCTGGAAAAACCACCAGCACACATGCACGCATGCACACGTATATTTTCCTGGAAAAACCACCAGCACACACGCACGCATGCATACGTATATTTCCCTGGAAAAACCACCAGCACACATATATTTGAAAGGCTGAAGAGATGATGCTTTCTGCTCTTGCAGAGGACCCCAGGTTCTGCATCTACATCACAACTAGATGAAACTCCTGTTCCAGAGGACCTGTGTCTTTTTCTGACTTCCATAAGCTTCTGCATGCATATGGTGCACACAAACAAACACGGGCGCACATGCGCACACACACACACACACACACACACACACACACACACACACACAAAGGATTTAATTGAGAACAGATTAAGATTCTGTTCTGTTGGGTGTGGAAGTATATACTTTAATCTCAGTACTTGGGAGGCAGGAGGACCTCTGTGAGTTTGAGGCCCACATATAGAAAGTTTTGGTCTAGCAAGAGCTGCATAGTGAGACTTTATCTACACAAACAAACACAAACGGGAGGACAAAATAAAAAATACAGGATACAGGAGCCAAGCTGGGGATATAGCTCAATGGTACAGCACTTGCCTGGAATGCACAAGGCCCTGGATTTGATCCCCAACACAACAAAAGGCAAGCCAAGAACAACAACAAAATCTCACCCAGGTCCTATCAGTAGGCTAGACTAGTAACTCAAGGAACCACAAGTTTATTATCAAGTATCCTAATGATCTTTTCCTTTGTATAGTTTATAAAACACCACTTTAGTGCAAAACTGCACCGTGGAAAGGATCCTAAGAAATATCCAAATGAGGGATTTGTAAAAATATCACAATTATCTATTGTAACTGTGTTAGCTAACGCATTAGTCATTTGCCATGTGTGGCTACTGAACACTAGAGAAAGGTCAGTGTGAACTAAGATCGGCTATAAATGTAAATTTTGAAAGCTTAGAAGAGTAACAATATCTCAATTTAAAAATACTGATAACATGTTGAAATAGTGCTGTAACTATTAGGTAATGTTAATTAGAATTAATTTTATGTGTTCTTTTTAATGTGGCTCCTGGAAAGTTTAAAATTCCATACGCAATTTTTTTTTTTTTTTATCGTGCATCTAAAGTAATGAGCTACCAAAGCGGTTATACTCAGTACTGCCTTTCCTTACCCCAGACGCAAGCCTAATGAGGTTGGATTTTGTTAGGTCACTTGATGCTTATGAAATACGTTGACAGAATAAAGGTTTCAAGTCACTGGGTTTATTGGAGATGGACTTGAAAGTCAATGAGATGGGATTTAAAGAAACAGGTACACGGCGCTGCACACGGAAAGCGAAGGCCCAAGGAACAGCCTGACTTTGCTCGGTAGTTTTGAGCACGGTCATTGCTCCAGTTCCGCCATTCTGCAAGTGCGAGCCGGCGTGAAGGCCGCGGGCCTCTTCCCACCCGGCTCCGGCCGAGCAGAGCAAAAAGCAAAGTTGCTCCCCAAAGCGCAGGACCGAAACAAAACAAAGCCTTCCCGCCCTCGCTGCGGCTGTGCTCGCTTTCCCGGGCTGGCGGCAGCGTACCCCTCGAGCGCTCCCTTCCTCTGCTCGGGCCCATCGCGCCTTTCAATACCTGGTTCGCCATGTCCGCAGGTTGAGGTTCGTGAGCGGAACGAAAAGCAACAAGTCTAGCGGATCCCGGGTAGGGGCGGGTCGTGCGCGTGGGGTGGGGCTGAGCGTGAGAGGCGGAGCTATGATGCGAGGCGGCGTGCGTAGGGGGCGGGGGTCTGTGCGCAGGGACGGGACTTGAGAGGGAGTCGGGGCTAATGCAGGAAGGGCGGGCCTGAGTTTTGGTTCCCGCGCTCCGCAGCTAGAAATGGTGGGAATTTTATCCTGAGCCAGTGAAGCTTTTTATTCCAGGCTGGCCTGGTCGAGTCGCTGCAGAGCATCTCTGTGACAGTTCCTTGTCTAATTTGGTGCAGTCATTGTACGTAAGGCTTAGAAATGAGAGAAGTATAACGTGAGGGAACCGGAACACCAACGTGAGGAACAAGGCCCGCTTTCCGGGTCGTGTCCCCGCACCCCTCCTTTGCTCCGTGACTTCTGCGTGTAGGATGCGTCCACACTGCCCCCAGCGGCTGAGTTTCCTGATAACTCGGAACACTAGAGGGAGAGGGGCGGTCCTAGGAACGAACTGCTGAGCTCCAGTTGCTGCTTCTGCCCAGTTCCTGGGATTTCGGGGGGCCACAGGACACGGGGAGAAGAATTTGCAGGAAGGGAATGAGGGAGCAGAATGGGCACGTTTTAAGAGTAGACAGAGAGACGGAGGATGCTGCATTTTTGATGCTAAATGCTGCTGTGGATGGGAGGAGTTTTTGTTGAAACGAACTTACTTGTCTTTGTAAATGTTATGCCCAAATGCGTGGGGCCCCACAAAAGGCAACAAAGGAGACCGAGTCCCATATGTAAAAGCAAAGAGCCTTTATTTTAATCAAGTTTGCAAACTCGGGCTCTCCGCACGTCCAACCTATTGGAATATCCGGAGAGTCCCGAGCTCAATTAGAATTGGGTTTTTATAGTAGTAATGGTAGGGGTAAGAGGTCTCTAAGGCTCAGGACCCCTGATTGGCTGACATTTGTCTAGGGGTGTCCTGGTGAAGTGCTGGCAGGTGTTTCTATTTACAGTGCTTGGAATGCCAGGCATTTCCTTCGAATGGTCTGCTCTTGGGTGGGAGTCTAATCTCAGCCTGCCATGCATTGTCTCAGGGTAAACTATTGAGATTCCAGACTCCATTTAAATTTATCGATGGCCAGAGTCCCAGGTGATAATGGTTGGAGGAAGTAAAGAACTTCCTTTCTGCCCAGACTTAGATTATCGTGGCTAGGCCTCACATATATCTCAAGGCTTATTCGCTGAAGACAGACCTTAGGGTTGGCGATCTTCACGATCCTGTTCCAAGTCCTTCCCTCATTTCACCCTAACTCCCTCTCTGGCTTTTAACTTATATACATTGAAGACATTCTGTCTCCCATCAGGGTGGCTTTCCTAAACTCCAGGCTTGAAGTGCAAAGTGCCCACTAGATACCTGTGTGAATTAGCGTATTTCATGGTGCTTAAAGCTCAACTCATTTAAAACTAATCCTGTCTTTTCCCCTTAGGGGGACTTTTCTCTACATGTCTGTATTGATGACAAGTATGCCCATTTACGCGCTCCAGCCAGAATCCCGAGAATCACAGTGTAGGTCCTTAGGTCGCCCCAAATCAAGTCTGCAATTGCGGAAAGCAGCTTTCTTCTCGGAGACAGAGAAATCAGCATGCTGGAGTCCACCCAAACTGGTGCCAACTGTGAGGAAGAGTAAGGCGGTCAAGTCCTTTTTAAGCTTGCTTAGGGGAATTCCGGCTGTGGTAGGCGTTCCTTGAAGTGATTGGTGTAGACCCTGATTGGTGTGGGAATCATTCAGTGATTGGCTCATGACATCTGGTCAGCAACTGTGGTTGCTGTGTCAGGGGTCTGTTTGACTGAAGATAGCAAGAACAGTTCCTATTTGTGTTTGGGTAGGGACCCTGTTTGGCCAAGGACTGGGCGTACTTCTTGAGGGTCTGGTTGATGTCAACATAGGATGGTGGGGTAATATGGGGCAGAGGTCTTAGCAGACTGGCCCCTTAAAGCCCTGGTCCCTTCACATAACTTCTCCCTTTCCCTTGGTCTCTGCAATCATTGTTATCAGCCCTTCAATCTCTCACATCTTGTAACTCCTTTCTCCTTGCTGTTGCTATTCTAGTTCCGGCTCTCATTATTTTCTTAGGGTTCAGAAAGCCTTTTACCTGATTTCCTTGATGCCAGAAGCCCGAATCTCTAACACATTTCTACATTAATGCCCCTTCTTAGCAATCTTTTAAAACATACCTTGATCAATGCATTTTGTTTCCTTCTCTTAGATTTTTTCTTTTCTTTTTCTTTTCTCTTTTCTTTTTTTGGAGCCAGATGGGTAACAATATAATGTTGTTACTCTAACAATATTTAAGGGCAAGATGGGGATAAAATTCAGATTGTAGTGAGTGCCTTTTTTTCTTCCCCTATTTCAGGTTGATTATTTTTTCATTTTTTCAGCCTTTCTCCTTAAACCAACCACCACCAACAAAAACCATTAGGACCTCTGATTTCTGCTTTCACAGCTATGGTGCTTAGTCACTCTTCTGTGGCTGTGAAGAGACCCCATCACCAAGGCCACTCTTAGACAAGAAAGCATTTAACAGGGAGTCTTGCTTACAGTTTCAGAGATTTAGGCCATTATCATTATCATTGCAGAGAGCATGGCAGCAGGCAGGTGTGGTCATGGAGAAGTAGTTGAGAGTTATGTCAGAATAAGAGGGAGGGAAGGAGGTTGGGAGAGGGAGAGGGAGAGAGGCATAAGCCTTGCATGGGGCTCTTGAAACCTCACAGCCCACTACTCCCTATGACACACTTCCTCCAACAAGGCCACACCTCCTGATCTTAGCCTTTCACCCGGTTCCACTGGTGACTGAGTATTTACATTTATGAGTCTATGGACCACCACGTATGGAGATGAGAAGTCATATTCTAGTTAAAAGCCGAACAAGTTGAGGAATTCTCAATTCCCAGAGAGGTGAAGTCACACTGCTGCCCCCAGATTAGAGATGGAATGCAGAGAATCACAATTTATCAGACTAGAATCCCATCCCTTCAGGCAGCAGCACGGGTGTAAGAAACTGAAGTGTGTTTGGTGTATTGTTGGAGGTGTCTTGTGCTTCGGTCCGACACTCGTGAACTCCAGGGAGGATGGTGCCGTGTGGAGTGGAGGGGGTCTTCTCATACCTGTAAATTTTACCTCCATGACTTCTCAGAGAAGGTGGGAGAAGAATTTCCTCCTGTCCCCACTAGAGGGAGTAGAAATGTAGACATGTCTGTTCTTAAGGAGGTTTGCCCTCAAAATTTATTTTACCATTTTACCAGGTTCTTAATTCAGCATGGGTTTTGCCTTTGCTCAGACAGTGAGGGAAAAGGAAGAGGAGTTAACCTCAGCGCCCTCTAGCTCTAGCTATGCTGAGATAAGGGGGTGAGAATTAAAAAGAAAAAAAAAAAGAAAAGGAGCAACTGTGAATAACTTTCTAGGGTCACCTAAAGACTCGGATAAAGTAAAGAATTAAAAACTGCAGGCTGATTTCTTCTCTTCTGTTCCCTATAATTCCTAGCATTGCACTTACTGTGGTTCATTTTACCCAGTAAATTATATCTGCCTTTTCATAACAAAGTTAGAAGGCACACAAAAGAGTAAAACACAGTTTGAACAAACAGACAAGCATCAGAAGCAGACCTGGAAGATGACGGATCTGCTGGAATGATCAGATCATGTATTTTATCTTTACTTTCTTCTCTTATTGAAAATAGTTTTTTTTATTACAATATATTCTGAATATCTGAGATCCTTCCCACCCCCACCTCCTGTCTGAATCAACACCCTTTCTAAAGAAAGCAAGCAATCATCTAAAGATAAAACAAAAAGGAAAACTGGACTAGGACAAAATAAACAGAAGAAAAAGAGCCAAAGGAAAAGCACTAGAAACATAGCTACAGAGAGCACAAATGTTCATACATACAGGAATCCCATAAAAACCAGAAGCCAAAATATATACACAAAAGAACTGCAAGGTTAAGATAAAAATTCTGACAAAACTTGGACAAAGAACCTTCAAAGGTGCCAATCAGTTTATTTTGTGTTTGTCATGTACTTGGCGTGGGGCCTGCCCCTTAAGAGTGGTTTGTGTCCCCGTTGAGACTCTGTTGGAGAACACTAATTTTTCTTTTGTGAGTGGTTATAAATTGGGGATAGCTTCTGTGTTAGGGCTGGTGACTTGGGTCTACTTCTTCCCTCAGGGCTGGGACCCCATAGGTGCAGACCTGTGTGGGTCCTGCTCAGTCTTTGTGGGCTCATATGGGCTTTTTAGTCCAGTGTTTAGAGGGCCTTGTTTCTTTTGTGTCCTCCATCCTGTCTGGTGCTTACAATCCCCTCTTCTTCTGTGGGGTTCCTTGAGCCTGGAGGGAGGGTTTTGATGGAGACATCCCATTTAGGAGTGTTTAAGGTCTCTTACTCTCTGTACATTGCCTAGCTGTGGGCCTCTGTGTTTGTTCCCATCTATGGCAGGAGGAATCACCTCCGATGATGGCTGAGCAAGGCTCTCTCGTTTATGAACATAGCAGAATGGTAGCAGTCACTGTATGGCTAACTTCCTTTACCAGGACAGTAGTATTTGGTTTTCCCCTATGTCCCTGGCCTATCTGGTCTCAAATTCTTGACCACCTGAGCAGTGTTGGTGATGGAGTGTGCCTTAAATGCACTCAGGTGTTGGTTAGTTACTCCCACAGCCTTTGAACCACCACTGTATTAGTGCGTCTTGCAGGCAGCTCATCATTGTAGATCAGAGTTGGTTGGTGGGTTGGTGTTTACTTTTCTCTTTTGGAAGCGTGTAGAGTACCTTCCAGTACTATGGACACTTGTCATTAGGGGTGACAGCCCTAGGTAGGCATTCACTTGACTTCTCCATGTTCAGTGAGTTATGTAGGTGTCGTCTCTGGCAATAGGGCCTTATTGTTGGTTTGTGGAGATCAACCAGTAGCCTTGGCAATAGTCTGGTTATTTTGGGGTTCCCATGGGGATTAGATATAGCTCATTCCTGGCGCTGAAAGCTCCATTTGATGATGAGAGATGTTCAGTTGGGGATCCATTGTTGTGTGATGTTTTACTCTTTTGCCTTTTTAAAGGGTCCACCACCCAGCTCCCAAATAAATCACTCACAGAAGCTTATTCTTAGTTATGAATGCCTGACTGTAGCTTGACTTGTTTCTTGCAGGCTTTTCTTAACTAATTATCCTAACAACATTTTGCCTCTGGGCTTTTATCTTTCTTACATCTGTATGTTTTACTTTCCTTCTTATTCCGTCCATGGCTGGTTGGGTGGCTGGGTGGCTGGTCCCTAATTTCCACCCCTCCTTGTTCTCTTGCTCCCCCTTTCACTTTTCTCCTATTTATATTCTCTGCTTGTCAGCCCCACCTACCTATCCTTGCTCCTGCCTTGCTATTGGCCGTTCAGCTCTTTACTAGACCATCGGGTGTTTTAGACAGGCAAAGAATCAGAGCTTCACAGAGTTAAACAAATGCAGCATAAACAAAAGCAATACACCTTAAAATAATATTCCCCAACAATCCACTTTCTATATTATTTGTCAGTTTCATTTAGATCACCTTGATATATGTATATATTTTAGGAAGCTTCTTCTATAGTGGGTTTCCAGATGACCCCTCAAATGGCTCGTAGCTTTAGCTGTCTGTCCCTCCCCATATTTCTTCTCTCACCCCTTTTCCCTCCCACTCCCCATTTGATTCTTCCATTTTTGTGTCCCTCCCACCCCCAGCCACCCATAAATACCGTTTTCCCTTCCCTAGGGAGCTCTACCTCTCTCCCCTATTGTCCTATTCTACGCCTAACCTCTGTGGATATGGGGATTGTAGCTTGCTTATTGAACACTTAACAGGTAACATCCGCATACATACCATACATACATACCATGTTTGTTTTTCTGGGTCAGGATTACCTCATTCATGATTATTTTTTTTCTAGCTCCATCCATTTACTTTTGAATTTCATAATGTCATTTTTTTTAAATGGCTGAATAATACTCTGTTGTGTAAATCCATGTAGGTAGAGTTTCTTGTTGGGTCTGCCAGCTCTCCAATAACCAAACAGAGACTTATTATTAATTATAAATGCTCGGTTGATAACTTAAGCTTGTTACTATGTAGCTCTTACAACTTAAATTAACCCATAATTCTTATCTACGCTTTACCACGTGGCAGTACCTTTGTTTCAACACAGCATATTCATCTCCTGCTTTCTCTGCTTCTGCTTGGCAACTCCCTGTTCCACTGCCCCTTCTTTCCAGCATCCTCAGTTTGGGTCTCCTGCCTAACTTCTTCCTGCCTAACTATTGACCATTTAGCCTCTTATTAAACCAATCAGAAGGCACCTTGGTAAAGACACATCTTTACAGAGTACAAAAAGTTTATTTTACAACAAACCCACGTTTTATGTATCTATTATTTGGTTGAAGGATATACATACATAGTTGAACAGATGTCTCTGTAGTAGGTTGAAGGGTTCTTTGAATGTTTACCTAAGAGTTGTGTAACTGGATCTTACACAGGTAGATGTATTCCCAGCTTCTCAAGGAACTAGCACACTTATTTTCATGGTGGCTGTACAAATCTGAACTCCCACCAGCAATGGTTGTGTCTTCCCCTTACTCTTAATCTTCACCATCATAAGCTGTCATTTGTTTCATTGATCTTGACCAAAGGGGCAAGATAAAAATCTCAAAGTAGTTTTCATTGCATTTCTTTAATGACTGAGGATACTGGTTCTCAACCTGTGGGGCAAGACCCCATTTTGTGATCATATATCAGATATCCTGCATATCAGATATTTATTCTATGATTCATAACAGGGGCAAAATTGCAGTTATGAAAGAGCGACAGAATAATTTTATGGTTGGGGGTCCCCACAACACGAGGAACTGTACTAGAGGGTTGTAGCAACAGGAAAGGTGAGAACCACTAGCTAAGGAGGCTGATTTCATTCTTTTTTTGCTTTGTTTTGTTTTTTGTTTTTTGAGTCAGGGTTTCTCTGTAGCTTTGGAGCCTGTCCTGGAACTAGCTCTTGTAGACCAAGCTGGTCTCGAACTCACAGAGATCCGTCTGCCTCTGCCTCCCAAGTGCTGGGATTAAAGGCACGTTCCACTCCCCCCATCCCCCTCTGGATGCTGATTTCTTTAAGTATTTCTCGGTCATTTGCATTTACTCCATTGAGAATTCTGGCCTTAGATATGTATCCCATTTTTAACTGGGTTATTTGATTTTTGATACCAACTTTCTTGAGTTCTTTATTTATTTTGGATATTAGTCCTCTATTGGCATAACTAAATCTAATGGGAATGGCGCAAGTCATAAAGCCAGCACAGCTGCTTGGTAAAGAGCAGCAAGGCTAAGCTGCATGATCACTGCTGTGCCACTTTTGGTTTTCATCTCGGTGTGACGCATGCTTGGGGGGGCTTTTAATGTTTGTACAATCTGGGGATATTGGATTGATGGAAAATTTCTTATGAATCATTGATGCCTTCTCCCAGGAGCACTGCTTCTAAGCTTCTCCAGGAAAGTCCTAGACTCCTCCCTTTTTAGGGAGATAGCCTTATCTACTTGAAGGTCTTTAAGCCTTGAAGGTTGTGACATACACAAAGAAGCCAGAGATCTCTTTATGAGGCTCTGAGATATTCTTGAAACCTCTACCCATGTACTTATTCAGAAACAAGATAATCAGAACTAAGTAAAAGTCTCTTCTTACTGTATGCTCAGGCTTTTATGTGGCATATATAGTCTATACAATTGGGATTATCTCTGCCCTTCAGAGGGGCTTATATTGATGGACTAAACTAATGTGGAAAAATGATAAAAGAATGAGGTATCAGGACTTTCCTTTCTTAGAAGGGTTAGCTTGCGCAGGGACACTGTGGTGTCATATTTCCAAGAAGTAAAAGAATGCCAGAAGTAGACATATAAAGAAATTCTATAAAGATATTAAATATAAACAACATACTATGCCAGAAATTGAACAATAACTACAGCAGTCTTGGCCTGAGGATTTTTCTTGGGCAGTCTGACCATTAAGAGTTAATAATACATTGCTCAGAACATGGCAATCTGCCAGGCTGGCTTGGAGATTCTGTCTAGTGTCCTTGAAAACTCAAGAAATTAGGTTATAGAGTTGATGAGAAAAAAATGACTGTGAAAGATAACTATGTTCTGTCACGGTTTATCAATAATGACTAAAACATGCAAGAGAAAGTTAAGCATGTGTCTGGGAACAGAAATGATATGATATATGCTTTGGAACAACATGAATCTATCCTTGCTTACTGATTCTGTATAAATAAGCACTCTGACGGCTGGTCAGTCAGGCTGCAAGATTCTCACTACCACTATGGTCTGACTCAGTCCTCCCTCACCTACTCCTTGCCTCCTCTCTGGAACCTGTCAACCACCAGGGCTGGCTGGCCCTTGGCACTCTATCAGATATGGGGCTGGTGAAAAATCTTCTCATTCTGTAGGCTGCTGTTTTGTCCTAATTATAGTGTCCTTTGCCATACAGAAGTCTTTCAGTTTCATGAGGGCCCATAATTGATTTATTAATTATTGATCTCAGTGCCTGTGCTAACAGTGTTTGTTCAGAAAGTCTTTCCTGTGCCAGTGACTTCAAGGCTAGTCCTCATTTTTTCTTCTGTCAGGTAAAGTGTATCTGGTTTTATGTTGATGTCTTTGATTTGTTGAGTTTTGATCCACGGAATTTTATGCAGGGTGGTAGTATGGGTCTATTTGGATTCCTCTACTTACAGCCATTTAGCTGACCATCATCATTTGTTGAAGATGCTGCCTTTTTCCAGTTTTTATTTTTGGTTTCTTTATAAAAAAAATCAGGTGTCTTTAGGTGTGTGGGTCTTCAATTCAATACCGTTGGTCAAGGTGTCTGTTTTTATGTCAATACCATGCTGCTTTTATTGCTATAGTTTTGTAGTACAAGTTGAAATCAGGAATGTTGATATGACAAGCCATTCTTTTATTGTTCAGGATTGTTTTCAGCTCTCCTGTTTTTTGTTTGTTTGTTTGTCTGTTTTTGTATTTATATATGAAGCTGAAAATTGTCCTTTCAAGATCTGTGAAGAATTATGTTGGAATTTTGATGGGGACTGCATTGAATCTGTAGGTTGCTTTCGATTGGCAGAAATGGACAGTAATGGCATTACTTTTCCGGGGCAATACAGAGATTTCTGTTTACCCCCTATAGAGCATTAACAGACCAAGAAAATGAGTAAGCCCAACTGGCAGTGTGATGACACAATGTGTCTACTGGGGTTACTTACAGGAGTCTGTTACAGGTACATGGGTGACTCAAAGGCAGCTGCATCACAGAAAAGCCCATTTCAGAATGGATAAGAAGATAGCTGATCTTGCTTGTCAACTTGCATACTTGGGAATAGGAATCCCATCAAATTGGATTTTGGGCATGTCTACATGATGTTTTCTTTTTGAAAAAGACTTATTTATTTTTGTTTTATGTGTATGAGTGGTCTTCCTGCATGTATGTAAGTGTGCCATGTGTTCTGCCTGCATGTATGTTAGTGTACCATGTGAGAGGGCATCTCATTCTCTGGATCTGGAGTTACAGGCAGCTATGCCTCCCGATGTGGTTGCTAGAGATGAGACCTAGATCTTGTGTAGGGGCAGCAGATTCTCTTTAACTGCTGAATTATCCCTCTAATCCATGTGGCATTTTCTCGATTGATGTAGGAGAAACTAGCCTACTGCGAGCAGTGTACTTTTGGGCAGGTGTTGAGTGGTATAAGAAAGGTAGCTTAATGTTACTATATTAATTAATTATCACCCAAACTAGCTATATATAAAACATACAGTTTAATAGAAAAAGGAACACACACAGATTTACAATACCAGACTCTGGAACCGTGCTTCTCCTAAGACGCCGGCAGGCCCGCGATCCACAGAGAGAGCGCTTACCACGTGAA
>JAQHUG010000219.1:3242173-3265050 GCA_028555095.1 Dicrostonyx torquatus
TAGTTCCAGTGCAGGCTCCAAAGCCACAGAGAAGCCCTGTCTCGAAAAACCAAAAAAAAAAAAAAAAAAAAAAAGAGAGAGAGAGAAAAGGCTTCTAGGAGATGGAAATTTAAAAGGAACACCAGAGGGTGCTGTGGTAACATTTTGAAAACTAAGGTGCCAGAGGCATAGTGGTTATGTTACAACCCTTTGTCCTTCTCAGACAAACGTATAGTAGTGCTGTGATCAGATTGCCCTTTAAACTGAAATGTTGCACAGTATTACAAGAGTGCATGAATATTGTCAATAATGTTAGACCCACAAAACAGCTTTTTTTTTTTTTTGAGACAGGGTTTCTCTGTAGCTTTTGGGAGCCTGTCCTGGAACTAGCTCTTGTAGACCAGGCTGGTCTTGAACTCACAGAGATCCACCTGCCTTTGCCTCCCGAGTGCTGGGATTAAAGGCATGCACCACCACTGCCTGGCAACAAAACAGCTTTTATAAATAAATGTGTGCCTTGTTATGTTGGGAAAACACATTTTGATATGCAGATTTACTATCCCAAAGAAGTATATATGCCTTAAGACTTTAATCTTTAGACTGAAACATTGGCAAATAAAGAGCAGGACCGTTATTTACAGCAGCAGAAAGTACATTGCTCTGCAAAGCATTACTGTAATACCGTTTGTTTTTTCCATTTGGAGGGAGGGAACCAAGTCCTAGTGTGTTTCAGTGGCCTGACAGTCTAGACATGTTGAAGTGTGTGTTCCTCTAGCCTTTCAAGAAGCGACATTCATTAGTGAAAGAGCGCTTGTGGGAAAAGGAGCCAGCTGTCAGAATGTAGGCTTTCATGTGTTCTGTGCCTTAGAAACTGCATTACTTGTATGTGATGCTTCCTTAAATAAGATCTCAGTCTGTAGTCAAGGTTGGCCTTGATTAAGGAAAAGACGAATATAGAAAATGGTTTCGAAAAATTGCACTCAGAACAGGAAGTCTGCCTCCAGATAGTGTCTTCTATATATGACAAGGAGCTGCACCCACGAGATCTTTATAACATGGTCTCCTATACAAGACCGGCACAGTGACAAGTTGAGATTGAAATGTGGACAGGAGAAGTCTCACAAGGCACACCCCTAGATGAAGACCTACAGGCAATTAGTGGCTACTAAGAGAAGAAGAACCGGTATTCTCTAGGAAGGAATCACCCCATAGGTTATGCAATCCCTGTTGATTAGTCCTAAACACATAGAGAATAAGAGAGACACTAAATGGATCAGCAGATTCTAATTGTATATACTTGTGTTTGTATGTGTGTGTGTATACATGTATGTATGTATGTACGCATATATGTAACAATTAAAAAAGAGGTCAGGAATTGGAGAGGGAGTAGGGGAAGGGATGTGAGGGGAGTTGGAGAAGATGGATAGAAATGATGTAAATACAGTACTTATATATGAAATTCTCACAATAAAGCCCCCAAACAAACAACAGCAACTAAAAAGAGTGAATATAGATTATTTGGATGCACATGAAAACACATGTGCTTCCTGTCTATATATTTAAAGATTGTTCTGCTTCAAAGGAGGTCGCAAGCATAGATTTGAGAAACAGTAGTAGCAACATTTGTTGAGGTTTCTGTAAAGTCACTGAGTGCCCAAGGCAATGGGAAATGATGCATTTTGTGGTGGACAGGTCTTAAATGGAGGTGAGTATGAAGCAATCTAGGTATCAAGGAAGCAAAGGAGAGGAGAGGGGGTAGGAAGAGAAGACAAAGCATGCTGGGATAGCATGAGAGGCTAAGAACTGGGAAGCGCGTCTTAGTCCCCACAGCACTGGCAAAGGAAACATGCCCAGAACAACTTTTCTATTTCTAAAAAAACAAAACGTCCTCAAGAAGCAGGGACAAATGACACAGGCCTGATCTCAGCACTTGGCCACAGGGAGGAGGTTGACCTATTCATTTGAGACCAGCTCATGGTTTTGAGACCAACGGGGGGCTCCATACTATAGCCCTGTTTCAAACCAACCAGCCAGGAATATGAGCTTCTGCTTTAAGGTATCATTGCCCTCCTTTCCCAGCCAAGGCTTCAGAGATGTTTTTCTCTTAGAACTCAAAACAGGTGTGATGGTTTAAATAAAACTGGTCTCCATAGGCTCATGTCTGGGAGTGAAACTGAGAAAGATTAGGAGGTGTGGTCTTGTTGAAGTAGGTATGACCTTGTTGGAGGAGGTGTGTCCCTGGAGATGGGCTTTGAGGTTAGACCCAGTCTCTCTCTGCCTCTGCTTCTCAGGTGTTGGGATTAGGGGCATGAGCTAGCGTACCTGGCAAGATTTACTTATTTTTATTTTCTGTGTTTGAGTGTTTTGCCTGCATGTATGTAAGGCATGTCTGGTTGGTGCCCACAGAGGCCAGGAGAGGACATTGGATCTCCTGGTACTGAGTCACACAGTGGTCAACTGTCATGTGGCGGTTGCTAGGAATTAAGCACAGGTCCTCTGGAAGAGCAGCCAGTCCTATCTACTTTATTATAAGTGCATTGGCACATTGTTCTTTGCTCCTTTTTTCCTCTGTGTTCTTGGAAATAGGAGTTTCTCTGTGTATCCCTGGCTGTCCTGGAACTAGCTTTGTAGAACAGGCTAGCCTCAAATTCAGAGGTTCACCTGCCACTGTCTTCTGAGAGCTGGGATTAAAGGTGTGCACCACCAGAGCCCTGTTTGTTCTTTATTACTTTCAGGTTACTTTAGAAAATAACGTCAGCTTGTGCTAATTACTGTTTCTTGTCCAGCAAAGCACAAAATATATTACAATTATCAGACAGAAGGACAGTTATTTTAAAGATAGAAATTAAGAGTATAGATGTGTTTTTTCTTGTAAACATTTTCTTTTATGTAGATTTTGATATCCCATTACTTATGATTGTAGTGAATGATAATTACATTTATCCAAGATATAAGAAATTAACACACTTTTAAAAAATTAGTATCTGTTAAGAATAGCTTATAGTTTATTAGAACACAGAAATAAGACAATAATATTTTATATACACACATGTGTGTATTACGTTTTTTTCCAGTAAAAAAGTCTCTTTATTGTGGAAAACTGTCGACATAGATAAAAGTGAAGTGAGCAGTGTATGAAATTCCATGTGTTCATCCCCCTGCTTCAGAAGTTACCAAAATATAGCCAGACTTATTTATGTTTTCATTTCCAACCTCCACTTCTGAAAAATAGTTTTAAACAATTCCTAAACATATGATTCTATTTATACATACTTCAGGTCTGTTTTTATTCCTTCATCCATTTATTTTCCACACATGCTAAGCCAGCAATGTGCCCGTGAACCACAGACCCACCATCAGATTTCTTATAGGAAATCTGAATATATTTTACAGGCACCCTTGGTATATTATTATAGTTAATTTCTGCTGAGGTACGAAGCGCAAACTTGTGCTTCAACTCCTAGCTGTCTTTGGCTCATCGTTTTGAGTAACAAGCCAACCAGACAGGCTCAGATCCAATCAGATAATCCAGATTGCTTCTCTGTCTTCAAAAGGTCAGGATGATTCGGATGCTGATAATAATAATAAAACAATAAATACTATTTATATGAACATTTATCCAAAGTACACAAGGTTGTTTTTCTTTTCACTTTAGAGAAACGTGCTACTTACATATACTACTATTTATGTGCAGCAGTGGGGTTCATTCTGACATTCAAGGCGTATGCACAGTGTGCTCTGGTCAGATTCCCCCTCACCCCCTCTGTCCCACTCCTCCCTCCTAGATCTCACATTTCTTCTCTTTTGCCACCTTCCTCCATTCACGGCGTTGATAATATTTGTGACAGTGCTGACCGACAGGGGGACAGTGGAATTTTGACCTGACAGAGGGAGGCCCTTGCTGATGGTGCTGTCCAGAATTAAGGTATACCAGCTGGGGAATGAGGCATTAGCATCAAGAAGTCACCACTCCTGTCAAAGTAGGACATCAGAGGAGAGAGAGGTTGATGTGCTTGCTGGCTCCGATGGCACTCCTGAGTCACCCCGATGTGTGTAAACAAGGGCAGAAACCCTATCACAGACCCCACAGCAGCAGCTGAAGAATGTTGCATATAGGTGCCGTGCCTAAACATGTCCTTTACCCGGGAAACAGAAGTCATGCGTACTGTGTGCTTTCCCTTCTCTCCTTTTCATCTATGGAGTTAGGAAGGCAGGAGGACTTTCCCTCTAGTAGGATTCCTGTGCCCGTGTGGTGAAGGCCACTTGTCCATTGGGAGATAGATAGGTGATTCCCTCAGGACCAGTGAGGGACTGTGAAAGTCACCTCAGGTAGACCTACACCCAAGCTTCTGCTCATCCTCTAATTGCTTAGGAATTCCTTGTGAAACATGGGAGGTTTGTCCTTCTGCTAACAATGCAGCATGCCATGTTTCACTTGGCTACTACCACTTAGCATTCCTTGTGGATGTAGTCTGTGACTGAGAACTTCAGGAGAAAGGGTTGCAGTAGACGAGCTATGAACCCCAGGTTCTCTGGCCTCCCAACCCAACTCCTGACTTGAGAAATCCTGTAGGTACGTTCAGATTTGCAAGGGGCTTATCTACTAGGTTTACATAATGTAGCTTTAAAAATAACCATTTTTCTCTCTTTTCTCAACTTTTTGATATGAAGTTCCTGATGTGTTTGCTGATTGGGACAGTACAATGTCAGTGGGATATTTTCTCCCATTTCTTCTCCATGAAATAACCTGGATCCTTACCCCATGGACCCCTTTCTCTTCCTGCAATGTTTATTGTCTGCTTCCTACTCCCATTGCTTTCACTTTAATTTAGGCTCCAACATGTTAATTATCCCGCCTCTTCTTTGTCATGTCTCTTAAGTTTTATGCCCTATTTCTCTTCTAAATATAGGCTATAAATTAACTAAAATAATTAATTCCAGTATTACCCAGTCCCCAGCCTCTAGGAATTCCTCATTTGGAGCATTGCTATAAATTAATATTTAGGAACCAATACAGAGACACAGTGCATCTAAAATTGTCAGGCAAAGGGATCTTACAGGAGCCCCAGGATAAGCTGAGGCCGAGAGCTGAAGTTCTATCTACACCTGATACCTGCCTCTCTCTGCTCACATCTCAGTGGTTGCACAGGGCTCTGACCATGAAGGCCCTCTGTCAAATCACAGCAAACGATTCTAGACTCAGGCACGTTGGGCCAGAGGAACCTACTGTTATATTATAGAAATCTCTCCTCCAAGGGAACAACTGGCTTGAGGTAATCGTTGTTTGTGAAAGGGAAAACATGTACCCATTTATGCACTACTGTATACCGCATAGTGTACAACACGGTGTATTGTGGAAATGGAAGCCTTTCTTTTTCCCAAATGACTGTTATTTGACCTGGTGACTTTAATGTAGAATCAGAAGAGACATCTGGTTAGTTGTTGGGTTCAATAAAAACCATAAAGTTTGTGTTGGAAGATGGTTCCCTGGGTAGGAGCATTTGATGATCTTTCAGAGGAGCCAGGTTCAGTTCCCAGCATCCACATCAGGGGACTCACAAATGCCTGTCATTCTAGTTCCACGGGATCTAACATCCTATCTTGACTTCCTCAAGCACCTACATGCACATGGTGCATTCACACACATACTCACATGTACACATAAAATAAAAAGTCATAAATAAAAGGATCATAAAGGATTTCTAACACTCAGAGTTGGCTGTTTACCTTTTTCCTTGGTTCATCAAGTCGATTGCCTCATTGATTTTGTCGAAAGGTAGGTTATGGGTCACCAGGATGTCCAGGTCGAATTTCTTATTCTTGTAGGCAGTAACCAGGTGTGGCACAGAATCCACACTTTTCCAACCTGCAATTTAGCCACAGTGTCACATAAAGAAAGGCTTGTCATCTGAAGTACTGAAATAGTTTTAATTTTTCTCATTTAAAGGCATCTTCTGGAATTCATACATGTACAAAAATATACTTTGTTAATATCTGCTCTCCCTGAGCTCTCTCTCTTGTTACCTGCCCCACATCCTTGCTGGTCCCTTTCTAGTTTAATGTCTTTTTGTTTATTTAAATCTAGATGTGTGCTTAATGAAGAGGTGAAATTACTAGGTCAGATTTGGGTTGCTTTAAAAACATTAAGCCACCTTTAAAAACTTTGCTCCACCTTTAATTTTATGGATTTATTATATTGAAAAAATTTTCTTTGCCAGGAGGTAGGCACACATCTTTAATCCCAGCACTTGGGAGGCAGAGGTAGGCAGATCTCTGAGTACAAAGCCAGCCTGGTCTGCAGAATGAGTTCCAGGACAGTCAGGCTACAAAGAGAAACCCTATCATGAAACATCAAAATAAGTAAATAAATAAACAATAAGGTTTTTCTTCATAAGAAAAAAATCAAGATTATTATCCATTCTAGCTAAGAATTACCTTAAGTAGACCAAAATTTCCCTTTGATTCTTTCAACCGATTGTCTCATTTCAACCAATTTTTCCATTTTCTCTTGAGATAGGTTCTTGTTATGCAGCTCAGGTAGGCCTTCAACTCAGTCTATGAAGGCTTGCCTCAGACTTAAGATCCATCTGCGTTATGCTCTTGAGTACTGGGATTACAGGTTTGTACCGCTAAGCCCACCTACTTCAGCTGAATTTCAATTTTCAAGTTGCACTCATATTTCCATGCTAACCTCATTTACTTATCAAATGCTGGAGTACTTTTTATACACTCAATGTTTATATCAATTATTTTTCTTTTCAAAATTCAATAATCTTTCATAATTTATATAATAGTGAGAAAAACAAAAAAAAAACTATAAAAAAGAACTGACCACCAAAGAATGTTCCTTTTATAGACCGGCCCATTATCATGTCCACAGTGGGTATATTCATTTCATCAACCTTTGCTCCAACCACAGTACACGATCCCCAGCCAAATGTCGTGCACTCCACCGCTGCTTCCTGAAATGTCAAACAAAAGATTATCTGGGCAAGTAGAAAACTAAACACAAACTCTAGTGTGCCTATATACAGTATTCCAGGGAAATTTGAACAATGTTGTCAGTAACCTAATAGGCTAAAGGAGGTCATCACATCATCTGATTGACCCTTGTGGCTCTGCTCTAGTGTTCTGTTAATGTAAAACCTACAAAAACAGTTCTTTCTTGTTTTGTTTGTGTTTCAAGACAAGATTTCTTTGTGTAGCCCTCACTGTCCTAAAACTTGCTCTGTAGACCAGACTGGTGTCAAACTCAGAGCTCCACCTGGCTCTGTCCCCAAAGTGCTAGGATTAAAAGCACGTGCCACCACAACCGGTTTAAAAAATAATCTTAACCATCAAAAAGATGTTAAAAGGAAATGGGACATATTTTACCTTGTACAGATACCATTGTTTGGCTGAACCTGCAAAGTATAACATGCATACTGAGGAACATGAGCATGGAATTAAGAAGACTCTGTAGTGCATAAACTTTACTCAGCAATGGTTTGCCAATCTACCACAAACATTACTAACTATGAGACGGTCACTGTAAAAAAATATTGAAAAGTTTGAAGAGAGAGCTAGTGAGTGATTCAATAGAGCCTGAGAAATGAGGCACACATCGAATACTTAGATTTAAAAGTAGAATAAATTGGGAGAAATGTTGTTTAAAATTGAGCAAAAAAATGCTAGAAAATTATACTTTGTTTCCCTGCATTTTTTAGCCTACAGTTAGGATATATCCTGCCTGTAAGGTCTGTCTTTTGTTGAGATTGTGAGGCCATGGGTTTGAACTTTCTTGGTTTCTGGGTCTCCACATGGAAGAGCAGTCCAAGAGATGGAGACATACACTAACCGTTGACTGAGACAGAGAACATTGTAAATCTGGGGTTCATGTAGAAATGCTAACATAAGTTTCAGCGTGGAAGTCATTCCATGTAGAAAGCCACAAGGCAAACAGAAAAACATTCTAAATCTTTTGAGACTCAGAGAGAAGACACATGTAAACTTTGTGCACGTGGCCAACTTGATTTTGAACTTTTGGGGTGATCCTTTTACAAAAATCTTTGTTGGCTTCACATTGCTGAACACTGCATCAGCTCCTGCCTCCAGGGTCTTGCCCTGTGTGAGTGTCTGTCCTGGCTTCATTCAATGATGGACTACAATGTAGAAGTGTTGTCCAAAATGGCTCTTTCCTCCCCACGGTATTTCATCCTGGTGTTTCATCACAGCAATAGAAACCCTAAATAGGACAAGGTCTAATGCTAGCTAGCATAATGGAAAACTGTGACTGCTAAGCTGCCTTTCTCTGTAAAAAGAGAGCTGTGGGATGTGCAGAGTGGACATGGAGCTCAGCAGACTGCAGGGTGGGAAGCCCAGAATAGGGGGCACAGCACAGCTACGCAGCCTTGAATGTGTGCTGTCCTCAGTAGCAGTCAGTGTTTACTAGCTCTTACCACCTGCTGGAAGCTGTCAGGACGGTTTGCTTTGCGTGGCTTTTGAATTGCTTTCTTCCTGGCTCCATTCTGTTCCAGAGAGTGCACTGGTCATGTAAGACCCAGGGAAGGAAATAGCACAAAGTGCGTCTTTACAGCTTTTACTCCTTTTAGCCACCTTAAAGCTGAGGGTTAGGAACCAGGGTGCATGACTGTGTCACTCACACGGAAAACATCGCAGCTGCTTCTCACCCACATTAGTGAAACAAGAAGAAAAAAGGTGGATAAGTTAGCTGATAAATTCTTTGGTCATTTTATCCCCAAACAAACAAAAATAAAATCAGTATTGTAAGAAGGTATAGCTGGGCGATGGTGGCACATGCCTTTAATCCCAGCATTTGGGAGGCAGGTGGATCTCTGTGAGTTTGAGGCCAGCCTGGTCTACAAAGTGAGTTCCAGGACAGCCAGGGCAACACAGAGAAACCCTGTCTCGAAAAACAAAACAAAATGAAAAAAGAAAATGCAAAATATGTGATTATTTACTGAAGAGTAAATCTGGCCACTCCCAATGGAAAACTACAGAGATGACCTGTCTGTGATGGGTAGTTCATCCCCTTTTTGATTTGACCTGATGGAGGTGGGGAAGTTCCCTAGCTAAGTAAAAATAAGGAACCCCAAGTTACCTGTGAGAACTAATTGGGGTCACCGTGGAAAACAAAATTGGAAACTATTGTTTTCTTCCTAAGACGAGATCTCAAAAGAGCAAACGTTGAAGTGAGTGGTATGGCTGCTTGTCTTGGAGGCCTGAGCTCACAGACCACACTGGCATTGGGAAGTACTGTGACTGAGACTTGTTCTGACCATGTCCTTGAAGGGCTCATATGTTGGTCTTCTGTGTGGCCATGTTGATAACTGGTGGGATCTTTAATAGGCCTAGTGGACACACGTACTCCCACAGTAATCTCACTCATGTGGGGTGATAGAGAGGAGAGTCTTACCTGAGTTGGCCCTGTGCTGTTTAGATTTTTTTTTCAGCTTCCAAAATGTAAGCAAAATAAACCTTTTCTCTTGCTAAGCATCAAAAGCCCAGGTAGTTCATTATAGAGTAGAAAGCAGACTGACACAGAGGCCGCAGCAGTGAGCTTTGACGGACAGCGTGGCTGTCGATGATTTATGGCTCACAGCTCTTTTCTTTCTGGCCTTTGAAAATATTAATATTAAGAAGGACATCTACTGCTAGAAACACGGCTCGCTTTCCCTTATTAGTTGGTAATTAAAGAGCATATTAGAAGTGAGATGCAAGGACTGAGGACGGGGAGAGAAATCCACATACCAAGGTCTGAGCTGTTCCTGCACAGTCCAGGGAGAAATCCACACCTCCGTTGGTCAGTTCAGTGATGACATCCTGGACGGGTGTATCTAGGTCTTTGGGGTTAAGGCAGTCAGTGGCTCCCAGGGCCTTGGCTCTGGGAAACTTCTCACTGTTGATGTCAACAGCTATGATCCTGGAAGCACCTGCTGCTTTACACCCCATTATGGCAGAAAGACCTACACAGCCCAGGCCAAAGACAGCGCAGGTGGAACCAGAGGTGACCTGCAGGCAGGAAAAGTACAGAGTGGCTGAAAGCCGATGCTCTGTCTCAGCTTTGTCTTTCACGGGGGAGGGAGCGATGACTCAGACACATACATTTAAAAAATGTCTGTTATAAAGCTACGATGTATCCAGTGGTGAAAACCTGCCAGTGAAGACAGAAGCATTCCTACGAAAGGTTGTAAAATTATTAAAGGGCCATTAACGTATCAGTTAATAAGGAGCAAACCCAAGTGGAAAGAATTCTTACTTCACGTTGCCCTTCAGTGATGTTAGTAACCAATTAAAAAGCGCACACATTCCGAAGGTGGTGTCTTCCCATTGAAGCTGGGTCAGAGGTGAACTGGCATCTGTGGTTCTAATGGACCTTAATTTGCTGCTCAGTTTTTTTTGAATAAGCATTAATATTTCTATAAGTGTTAGTGGATACACTTGATCATTCCAACTTGTCACTTTTTTTTAGGTGGAATGAAGTCTGACTATCTTTGCATGGAACTGAATGATGATCATTTGCTTGTTGGAGACACATTTCCACTTAGGCTGCAGTGACCTTGAACTGGAGACGATCTTGCTTAGGCCTCTGCAGTGCTGTATAGTTCAGGCATGTGATACCATACTTGGTAAATTTTTGATGACCCCTGTTTACTTTTTAGTTTCATTCTTAGGATTTCTCACTGCCAAAACTGCCATATATGGTGGCAGTTTTCTCTCCTTGTGACTTAATATCTTCCTCCTGAGTCTAGCCAGTGTGCTTTCCATCCCATTCCTTAAATTAAAATAAATCCTATCCATCTAGGCCTGGCTTAAACAGCATTCTTTCCATGAAGCTGTTCTTGATTCTTAAGTCAGAAATCAGTACTGGTTTGCTTTCCTTAAACCATGCACAGTAATTTATAACACACCTCTCTCTTTCTTTTCCTTTCTTTTCTTTTCTTTTTTTTGTTTTTTGTTTTTTGAGACAGGGTTTCTCTGTAGCTTTGGAGCCTGTCCTGGAACTAGCTCTTGTAGCCCAGGCTGGTCTCAAACTCACAGAGATCTGCCTGCCTCTGCCTCCCGAGTGCTGGGATTAAAGGTGTGCGCCACCACCGCCTGGCTTCTCTTTCTTAGTTTGGTTTTGAAGCAGGGTATCACACTGTAGACCAGGCTGACCTGGAGCTCACTTTTTAGTATATGTTGGCCTCATGGTGATCCTCTAACCTTGGTCTCTGGAATGCAGGGAATACAGTTATGAGCCACCACGGCTGGCCAGTGTTTCAAAGGCGGAGGCTTGTTTAATATCCTTAATTATTGAGGACCCATGTATACTGAGTCTTTGATGAAGGGCTTCTTACAGGAAGCAATGTACAATATGGTGAGAGAAGACGTAGTTGGCACAGGTTCTTAGAAGGGTGGCAGAAAATATGACACAGAGAAAAGCGTAATTAGTGTTTTCTGATGAATATTAGAAACTGTTTAGATTAAAAAATAAGCAAAAGGAGAAGATAAAATCTTTCCAAGAGACATCTTGAAGTCATCTAGTTTGGGAACATGATTAGTAAGGAGCATAGATTTTTCTCATCTTTTCCTTTATGCAGCCGGGAAAGACAGACTGTTGAGTAAGCTGCTGAAAAATCGGATAGCTACATGCAGAAAAAACTAGACTTCTTTTCCCTCCTTCCCTCCCTCCCTCCCTCCCTCCCTCCCTCCCTCCCTCCCTCCCTCTCTACGTCCCTCCCTCTTTTCCTCCCCCCCCCTCTCTTTTGAGACAAGAGTCTCTGTATGTAGTTCTGGCTGTCTTGGAACTCACTATGTTGATCAGCCTGGCCTCAGATCCACGTAGATCCATCTGCCTCTGCCTCCCAGTGAGATCAAAGGCGTGTGCACCATGCCCAACTGACTCATATACAAATTCAGCTCAGTGTGTTAAAGACTTAAATGCAACAGATAAAGCTATAAATCCGCTAGAAGAAACATAAGGGAAAGTGTTCCTGGTCATGATCTGCACAGTGGCTTCTTGGCTCCCTCACTCTAAAGAGCAGAAGCGCTGGAGCAAAGGTCACAAGAACAAACAAGGCCCTTGTGGGCTGCCTAGTGAGGCCTGTCTCCAAAGCCAGAACAAAACAAAATACTGAAGCATGGGAAACAAAAGAAAAATAGTTGAATGGGATTATGTTGCTTTAATAATCTTTTATATGACCAAGGAGATAGCCAACCGAATTGAGAAAACCTATGAAATGGGAGAATATGTTTGCAAGCCATACATCCGACTCAGTGCTAATACCAAAACATCCAAGGAAATCTGCACAGAATGCTGACTTTCATCAGCTGCTAATCTATGCTTAAATATTACTGGGGATAAAAGTAGAAGTTTTTTTTTATTATGAAAAGGTAATTTTGTCAGGAAATAGGTATGTTATTTTATCATTTAACAGTATGTCTATCTATCATCTATCTATCTATCTATCTATCTATCTATCTATCTATCTATCTATCTATCTATCATCTATCTATCTATCATCTATCTATCTATCTATCAATCAACTATCTATCATTTATCTATCTATCTATCTATCTATCATCTATCTATCTATCTATCTATCTATCTATCTATCTATCTATCTATCTGTCATCTATCTATCTATCATCTACCATCTGTCTATCTACAGGCCACTCATTTACTGCCCACCCCCATTGAGCCATGCCAGTCTTAACACTTTGAATTTAGATTTTGATGGGTTGGATTTTTTTTAAACTTCTTGTATTTATTTTATCTGTCTGAATGTTTTGCCTGCATGTATGTGCACCATGGAATACATGCACTTGTGGATCAGAAGATGGCATCTGCTCCCCTGTAACTGGAGTTATGGATATGGTTGTGAGCTCCCGTGAGGGCTGGGAATTAAACCTGGGTCCTCTGTAAGGACAGCAGGTACTCTTGACTGCCGAGCCTCTCTCTAGTCCCTTGAGTGATTTTAGTCAACAAAAGTTATATATGCATGGAGCACAATGTAATGTGATCCATCCAGAATTAATAATAAGTCTCTGTGTCATTATTTGTGAGCTGGTGACCCAGTGAAAAATCCGACTCCATTGATAGTGATAGACTCACTTGTATCTAATGTATCTAGTGGAGTCAGCAGGGAGAGAGGGCACTTCTTTGCTGCAGTGCTTCAGGGATGTCTGAGGTAGCCACCTAAGAAAGCTTTCTTAAAAACTATCTTGTCTCTTTGTTTGTCCAAATTCTAGTAGGATCCCAGGAACACATCTTCTGGGAACAGACTCTCTTGAAACCACAGAGGGATGGGGAATTCGTATTGATTGAGGGAGAATAATCTCCAGAACCAGGGCGGTGGTGGCACACGCCTTTAATCCCAGCACTCGGGAGGCAGAGGCAGGCGGATCTCTGTCAGTTCGAGACCAGCCTGGTCTACAAGAGCTAGTTCCAGGACTGACTCCAAAGCTGCAGAGAAACCCTGTCTCAAAAAACCAAAAAAGAAAAAAAAAAAAAAAACAACAAAAAAAAAAACCTAAATGGAGACAGGTGGGGTTTCTGCAGTTGTCCACAGGTGAGCATTCATACTTAGAGTTCACATTTAAATGAGCTGTATTTAAATCAGGGCACATCTGTATGTAGCTTAATATGCAATATAATAATATGCTCACAACTATTGATATGATTATTTAGAGGCATATAATAGTTCACATAAAATCACAGAGGCTGAACTCGAGATGTAGCTCATTGGTACAGCATTTTCCTAGCAGGTTTGGGGCCTTGGGTTCAATCCCCAGTACGTGGAAAAAGAAAATCACAGGGGCAGTAAAGATACCGCTAATTTATAGTGGCAATAAGCAATGTAGCCAGATTGTGAAGACAATTCTATCTCCTTCATACAACATTGTCTCCCAGTAACCTCTGTTTGCAGACTGCATGGCATTTAGTGCTGTACCTTGGCAGTGTTGATGGCAGCCCCGTAGCCCGATGAGAACCCACATCCAATCAGACAAACTCTCTCCAAGTTTGCCTCGTCATCGACTCTAGCAAGATTGGCTTCTGAAACCACAGTGTACTGAGAGAATGAACTGACTCCCATGAAATGGTAAATTGGTTTTCCTTTGCAGGTGAATCTGCTAGTTCTGTCTTCCATGAGCTCTTGATCAATATTGGGGCATTTAAAGTTCCTAGAAAAAGAAAAGGACTCGGTGAAGAAGATATATTGGATACCATATGTTTGTCATGAATGTTTTCTGGAATCCAATGGAAAAGTTAAGGAAATAATTTGGTGTTTTTCACATCCATAGATAGTATTTTTGAACTATTTCAGTGTGAATACCAACAAACTTCTGTTGAGTGTTTTCTGTGTGTCAGGAGCTCTTTTGAGGGCTATATTGTTAACTCATATTTTTTTTCTTGACAGAAAGTTCAAGTAAAACTGAAACTAGACTAGTACAATGACCTTCCAGGTACTCTAGTGACCGTCCAGCTTAGCTAACTGTCAAGTCCTGACCAGTCCGTCACGTTTAACCTGCCACCCCCTCCACAGTGCACACCTCGTCTCCCATATCACACGGTTTCACCCGTATTGAGGCATCTCAGTACGTTGGCATACTGTATTTTATTAAGATGTCCTTTTAATTACCTCCCATATTGTAATTTCCTTGTGGAAAACTGGAGTTGTCAGTCCCATAGATTTTCTCTCCTTGTGTGTGTTGCTGGCCGTTCTACCGGAAGCTGGTTTAACATGTCTCTCTGTCTCAGCATTGCCTCTTAAAGAAGACTTTTTATTGAAATGTCTGATTCAGATTTCACAGTTTTGGGGGGAATACTTCAAAGCTTACGGTATGATCCACCTGGAGAGGTCATTGCATCTTGTTTTTCTTCTTTTTTTACCAGTAGAATTCTTGACCATGGTCTAAATCCATCATTTCATTAAGAGTTTGCAAAAAATGTAAAGTTTTAATTCAACCTTGCAAACTGATGTTAGTATCTTCTTGTAGGTAGAGAAACAGAGGCATGGATATGAGTAATTTGGTTTTATTTTTGTAAAATATTTGCTTATTATGTGTGCATATGTGCATGTGTGTATGTGTGGCCCATGTGCGCAGGTGCCTCAGAGGCCAGGAGATGGCACTGGATCTCGGAACTGCAGTTATAGGTGGTTATGAGCCGCTCTGCAGATACTGCTGAGTCTGCAATATTAGTGACCACTTTTAACTGCTGAGCCATCCCTCCAGCCCACGTTTTAACTTCCTAAATAACATGCTTCAATCAGGACAAATACATCCTTCTGTGGTCTCAATAAAATCAGTCTGAGGTGAGTAAGATTCACAACTATTGAGTCACAGTGTCTGTGGAAAAACCCGGTTCAGTACCTGAAGCTGTATGGCCCTGGAGTAAGGTGATGTGCTCACTCCCCTAGAAGTAGATACAATTTGAACTTGAAAATTATCATTCCAGTGATGTGTTTATACTCTTGTAACATACACATGTAATCATAAATTCTAGTACCGTCTTCCTGTGACACAGGAAGTATGTCCTTTAGCATCTTGCTTCTTTCCCTTAACATGTGTGCAAAATTAGGCTAGTGTGTGTATTTTAAGTCTATCTGTTTTCATTATATGGCATTTCATTGTGTTACTGTATAGCAGTAGACAAAGCTATTCTTTCACTGAAGGTCATTCTATGGTGTTTATTGTTCTTATAAGCCACGTGACTGAACATTTTGGCATGTTTCTCTTCCTGTGTGTCTGGAACAATGTCTTCTAGTCACATAGAAGTAGAATTAGTAAGTGTAAGGTTCTTACTCATCTTTCTACCTCCACGTTTGGCCAGTGTGTCTGAGACATTCATGCCTCCTTACACTCTATTAACAGTGAAGGGGGCTTACCGGAGTTTCCCGCAGAGGTTTGTGAGAGGGCTCAGACAGAACTTGCACTTTTTACACTGTGGTGCAAAGAATGGGATTACTTTGTCACCTGGAAAGAAAGGCCATAGTTAGATGGTACCTAAGGTGCAGCTGTAGTTTCTGAAGTGCAGCTAGGATGTGAATTGGCAGTCGAGAACTTGCCTATTTGTCTCAGGCTTGATTCCCAGCCCTAAGAAAACTTGCTTTCAGATAAATCGGTGGAAAACACCATTTTTTATAGTATACATTTTGTATTCAACAAGAATATGCGAATTCAGTAAAATAGAAGTTTGTGGGTTCTTTCAAGTACTGCACTTTTTTTTTCTTTCTTAATCTGTTCAGCAGCCAAGTAACACCTGTGCTTACAGGTGCAGAGTTCTGGCTGGGCACTTGTTCACTGACGTCTCTGTGTATGACTCTTCTTTGCCGCCTTCCCAAACACTCTGTATGGAGTAGAAAGCATCCTTGTAGGACAGAGGAGGCAGGACATGGTAGGCTAGAAGGAGAGCATAGACTTTATATCACGGCCCATGTTGCAGCCTTCTGATTCACTTTTAAATTCCATATTTTCTAGCCCCTCATCCAGTTTCTATTTGGTTCTTTGATGACCAGCATGATGATAATTAACACGTGGTCAGCAGTTAGTGGGTGGCAGCCCAAACATTACTAATGTTATTACTTACTTCTCACATCTATCATTTAGAAAAGCTACAAGTCCAATCACAAAAAACATTGTAACTGGTCTCAGTCACACAGCCAGTAAATGACAGTCAGGACTAAAGGTTGACACTGGTCACACCTTCAAGGATGCAGGTTTTGAGGAAGCAATCTGTTTCTGTGCTCATGCTTGGAATGGAAAATACTAATATACCTCCAAGTTTGGATGGAGGGGTGATATGGCTCATCAGCTCTCACATGGAAAATGACCAGTGTGCACTGTATATGTTGTAAAATACGATGAGCCACTGGCTTGCTTCAGGGTATTATGTTTTATCTTATGAACTTCCAAAGTGACGCTTAAACTAACATCGACATGTGTGTGATGTTTTCTCTTAAGCCTCCTACAAGCCTTCACTCTTTACATAACCACAAAGTAAATTTCCATTTTATATGGAGGAAGTATTTGTGAACCTGGAAGCTTCGGTTTACACTAACCCTGTAGCTTTGCTTTATAGGACAGTTTCTCTGCTTATGTGAATAAAGTGG
Source organism: Dicrostonyx torquatus (assembly GCA_028555095.1). NCBI lineage: Eukaryota > Metazoa > Chordata > Mammalia > Rodentia > Cricetidae > Dicrostonyx > Dicrostonyx torquatus. The sequence goes on from JAQHUG010000219.1 coordinate 3,259,249, forward strand.
CCGCATTTTCAGGATTTTATTAGGCTGTTCTGGTTTGAAACACTCTGCTTCCTTGTTATGCCCTGACAGATTGTTTGTGTCGGTGTTCCTTTGGGAAAGGTGAACTCTGTAAGTGGACCCCGGTAGCACAAAAGCACAGGCTGCTAGTTGTGGGGGTCTTCGCAGGGGAGGGGAAGGCTGGGAACTTCTAGTTCACTGAAATCAGAAGGTGAAATACCTGGCTTGAAGTTGGTGACTCCTGGCCCAACACTTTCTACAATTCCTGCACACTCATGGCCCAGGACTACTGGGAAGAGAGCTTTCTTCTTCGGATTGGTAGCGTTGATGTCAGTAGGGCACACGCACATGGCGATTACCTACAAAGCAAGACCAACCAGAGTTGTGCTTCTGTAGCTGTGTTCTCTGGCCCCATGGTGTCTCGAAGCATTACAGCAGTCCTAGTATTCAGTAAAAGAATTATATTTTGAAAAAAGGGGACCTATAAATCACTAGGCTATATTCTTTTCTTCTTGGAATCAAGTTTAATTTTCTAATTTTCTTGTTGCTGGAAAAAAGAAACAGCGTTGGTGATACTGTATCTGGGAGAGGAAAAATCCAACGGGAAAGGGATGAGAGAAAGCACACCAGGCAGTGGGGAGAACATAGTTCTTTCTACACGACTTGTTCTGTTGTGTGGAGACTACCTGAAATGAAGTGGAGGTAATAAATCTCCTGTAGTAAAGAGAAACTATGTCCAAATCTTTCTTCAACTTGTCCCCGGTGATTCTTCAGATTTGTGTGTGAGACTTCTTCATGCATCCTCACACACAAACCTGTGATAGGTTGATCCAGAGGGAAAATGAATAACTTCGGACTTGTGAATGGGTCTGCTCTACTCCTCCTACTGACCCAGCCCTAATCCCTCCACTTCGCACCCATGACCTCTGTGGTCCAGGGTGGCTCTCCAAGTTCTCAACCTCCTTTGCTTTGGGCCTACTTTTTTCTCTCTTTTTTTTAAAATTAGCACTTGAAAAACAAAAGGAAATCCTAATTCTAATCCAAAGTTAAGTTACTTTGCTTATTCTTAGGGTTATTGTCAATATTAAAATAGTTGAATTAAATTTCAAGCCCACTGTACAAAATCATGCTGTGGTGATTTGAAAGACAATAATTCCCAAAGGGAGTGACAGCACTAGGAAGGGTGTCTTTGTTGGAGTAGGTGTGACCTTGTTGGAGAAAGTGTGTCACCGTGGAGGCAGGGTTTGAGGTCTCATATATGCTCAAGCCATACCCAGTGTCTCAGACCACTTCCTGTTGCCTGTGAGTTAAGATGTAAGAACTCTCAGCTTCTTCTCTAGAATTGTGTCTGCATACTGACTTGCTTCCTGCCGTGATGATAATGAACTGAACCTCTGAACTGTAAGTGAGCCATCACAATTAAATGTTTTCCTTTGTAAGAGTTGCTGTGGTCATGGTGCCTCTTCACAGCAACAGAAACTCTAAGATATGTGATAATGCTTCTTTTTAAATTTGGATCTAAAAATATAGATAGAAGAAAATCGGTGTTTAGTTCAGGGACATGTCTGTATTGCCCTGATAAAGTCCCTACTTACCTGAATTCGGACTTCATGAGCCCTAGGGGGAGATACTTCAACTTCTTCAATGCAAAGGGGATTGCCTGTTTCCCAGGCAATGGCTGCTTTGCATGTAATAACCTGTAAGAGAGGGGAGGGAGAGAGGAGAGGGGTGAGAGGGAGAATTGTGGTGACAGAAGGGAGGGAAAGATAGAATAAGGGGGTTTTGTCCAAATAGGCCAGTGCCATGATTATATGAAGAAGGGGTTTGTGACTAGATGCATATATACTTATATTATCTTCAGGAGATGATTTCTTAGCATAAGTTAATTTATATGCTATAGACATTGTAATTTTTATATTTTGAAGAAACAGATATATGAAAATTTACCCCAATACCATGCCTACATATTTATCTCTATAGCAAAGAAGATATATAATTATAAGGCTTAAAGTTTTGGTAGAAGCCCAGGGGGCATTTGTAACCAGCTCTAAGCCTAGGTTATTAGCATAGGAATGATTTGCTACTAGAGTGTGGTCATTGAACCAACAGGTATTCCTGTCATTCTAGAACTGTTGGAGAAGAAAGTCCCATCCTAAATTCACTAATTTGTGATTGACTAAGGTCTCTAGATTGTAAGAACAAAAATCTGGGAAAGTGAGGCTTACATAGTCAATTTATCAGTAGAATGTAAGTTAAATAAAAAATTGTTCTTTTCCAGAAAGTGGGAAGTTCACTTGAACACATTGGCACAGGAGACCACTTCCTAATAATAACCTGGTAGCACAGACACTGAGAGAAACAATTAATAAATGGGACCTCCTGAAACTGAGAAACTTCTGTAAAAGCAAAGGACACAGTCAACAAGACAAAATGGCAGCCTACAGAATGGGAAAAGATCTTCATCAACCCTACATTGGACCAAGGACTGATCTCCAAAAATATACAAAGAACTCAAGAAACTTGATATCAAAAGAAAAGTAATCCAATAAAAATGGGGTACAGACCTCAACAGAGAACTCTCAACAGACAAATCTCAAATGACTGAAAGACACTTAAGGAAATGCTCAACATCCATAGCCATCATAGAAATGCAAATCAAACCAACTCTGAGATTCCATCTTACACCTGTGAATGGCCAAGATCAAAAACCCTGATGACAACTTATTCTGGAGAGGATGTGGGGTAAAGGGAACACTCCTCCATTGCTGGTGGGAGTGTAAACTGGAACAGCTGCTTTGAAAATCAGTATGGCGATTTCTCAGAAAATTAAGAAACAACCTACCTCAAGACCCAGCATATTGCTGTTGGATATATACCCAAAGGATGCTCAATCGTACCACGAGGACATGTGCTCAACCATGTTCATAACAGCATTATTTGTAATAGCAAAAACCTGAAACAACCTAGATAACCCTCAACCAAAGAATGGATAAAGAAAATGAGGTACATTTACATAATGGAATACTACACAGCAGTAAAAATAATGACATCTTGAAATTTGAAGGCAAATGGATGGATCTAGAAAACATCGTATTGAGTGAGGTAACCAAGATCCAGAAAGACAAATGTACTCACTCATAAACGGCTTCTAGACATAAAGCAAAGAAAAACCAACTGACAATTCACAATCCCAGAGAACCTAGACAACAAAGAGGACCCTAAGAGAGACATACATGGATCTGCATGGAAAGGGAAAAAGACAAGATTCCTGAGGAACTTGGGAGTGTGGAGGTCATGGGAGAGGGTAGAAGGGGAGGGGGAGGAAAGGAGAGAGGGGAGTGGAGAAACTGTACAGCTCAGTTACAAAAAAATAGCTCTTTCTAAGAATTGAGTTAAAGTGCATAAAAAGAAGCAAAACACAGAAAATTTTACAATTAATTCTTACATTAAATTTTTTAGTCTCAAATTACATTTTAAATTTCAAGTATAAGTAAAATTGGAAGGAAATTAAAAGAAAGTCTATAATTCTTTGTCCTTATTATTGGCTGTACTGTTGGCATTTTTTTACCATTTGAAAACCTTATTTGCAATATTTAATTATAATTTAAACTGTTATTTCTTGTATTACAAATACAAGAAATTTCAAAATATAAGTAAGAAAAAAATCCACCTATGCTTTTATTCCTTTTTTTCTCCTTATGTTGAAAAGCTCTCCGGTATCCTCATGTGGGGTCATATACACAGCATTTTGTAATCTACCTTGTCCCATTCATTCCCGTGCTTTAAATACATACACTGCATTGATGCTTAGAGCAGAGGTAACTTAATTTCACCCCCATTTAAATAATGTTTGAGTACCCAAGAAGACGCTTCAGCAAATCCAGAGTTGCTTTTTCTTAGAACAGTTTCTAGCTCATGGACTGTTCCTATCCCTTTAGTTGGCTTTGATTTGCTGTGCCTTGAGTGTAACCTGGGGGGAAGCATCTTCAGCAAATGTGCAGAGACAACAGAAGCAGAAGCTAAATATAGATACAGGTTGTTTACTCACTTTGCCCTTGGTGCCCATTTTCCTCAGGAAGCTTGCTTTGGAAGTGTCTTTCTGACTGGTCTTTCACCTCTACCCAGAATGCTCTGTGTCCTGTGCTGAGAACTCTGAATAAATAGCATTCCTGCTGGCTGGTTGTCCAATCACAGCCCTGCCTGACTCCTCCTGTGACATTTGTACTGTCATAGTTCATCTACAAACCCATCGCTCCAAGCTGGCACCAAGAGTTTTTTTTTTTATTAGTTATTTTCTTATCTTTTATTACAATATATCGAATAGAGAAAAGTGCAGTAATTGTATAAAGCTGAGTTACGGATAACTACTTAGTAGAGGTGTTTCCGGTGCTCTGGAGCTTCCCTCTTCCCCACTTTTCTCTTTTACAGCCTGATAATTTCCTTGCACTTTTGTGATTTGACCACACAGCTTTCTTTCCTTTCTGATATTTCAGTTTTGTTTATTAGTAAGCTTGTGTGAAGAGACTCCCACTGTATACCCTTCATGTGTATATTTCCCCCTAAGTCTGTTTATTGATCGTTCACGGTTCATTTATTTATTTCATGTATATGGGTGTTTTGACTGCATTTGTGTCTGTGTACCACATGTGTTCTCGGTCACCATGGAAGCCAGAGAGCTTATCAAAGTTCGTAGAATTGGAATTACAGAGGGTTGTGAGCTGCCATTTAGGTTCTAGGAATTGGTCCCAGGTCCTCTGGAAGAGTGGCCTTAGTTGCTGAGTCATCCTTCAAGCCATCCCCAGTGCCTTTAGCTGCAGTTTATTTTTCTGACTGTTGAGTATCCCATTGTATCAACACGCCATAATTTATGCACCCCCTTTTTTTCCTGTTGTTTTGTTTTTTTATTTTTGCTCATTAAAAGATATCCAGGTTTAACTGGACGCCTGCACTCTTCAATGGCCCAAGGAGGGGGAACAGAAAGCCGACACAACCATAGCATTCGCCACCTCTTCTTGACTTCAGTGATTTAATATTGAATAAAGGTAGTTTACTCAACTTTCCAAAGCATGCTCTCTCTTCCACATGCTTTTTGTTTGTTTGTTTGTTGTTGTTGTATGTCTCTCTACATAGCCCCTGCTCTCCTGGAACTCAGTATGTAGACCAGGCTGGTTTAAACTCAGAGATCTGCTTACCCATCCATGCCTTTAGAGTGCTGGTTTGTTTGCTTTTATACCATTCCTGGCCTATTCCACTTTTTCACTACCCACCCTTCATTTTGTAATTCACTGGGTTCCATCTTTACTGTAATCCCAGGCTCCTGCCTCCATCTTTGGAAGCCCCCTCCCCTGAGCTCGTCAAACCTTGACCCCTCCCCAGGAAAGGTCAAGACCACTCCCACAGGCTATTTAAACTGCTCCCCAGAAAATAAACACGTGGTCTCCTCTCTTCCTCTTCAGTGGTTGTGTCGGCTTTCTGTTCCCTCTCCTTGGGCCATTGAAAAGTGCAGGCGTCCAATTAAACCTGGATATCTTTCAATTTTTGTCTGATTGGGATTATTTGTGTTGGCGGAGAGGCTTGTTTTTAGGAATATTCCTAACATTTACTCTTCTACTTAAACATTTTTTAAAGGTTGTTAGTAGTCTCCTTGCAAAATCAAACAAACCAAACCTTCCAAACATCTAATTTTTTATGAAATTTTTCTGAAGCTGTGAGCTTTTCTAGCCTTTATCACCTCCTTGTTCATCACTGTAGTCCTTCCTTCCTCCCTCCCTCCATCCTTCCTTCCTCCCTCCCTCCATCCTTCCT